>ML797626.1:263411-315251 GCA_009831015.1 Picea engelmannii
CACTTAGGCTCCCCTGGCCTAACAAAACTCATAAGCCTACAGCTTATTCAAAACTTGGCTCACCAGCCTATAGAACATAATTACAATTCTTTTGCATATAACATGATCTGTAACGGGGCTCGGCCTTGGGGACACTACAGTTGTTGAGGACAAGTTGCAAGTGTATTTCTTTGAGTCAAGTGCTCAATGATGGACTTCATCGAACGTCTGTATGAGGTAAGCTCTTTATCTTGTATTTTTAGCATGTTTGTTTATATAGAATACTTGGGATTAGAGTTGATTTTTGCAGTCATTTCCGTCTATTCTGGTTTACCCCTTGCAATATAAAGATTTTCCTCGTAACAATATGGCCCTTTAGAATTAACTCTTGGATATGTAATTTGATTTATTTATTCTCCATAACAAAACGCTTGTATAAAAGGTCGTTAGGTAGAGTAGAACCAAGTTTTAGATCAATTGGGTGCTCTACTTGACAGTGCACAAGCACCACAATAGGAAAGGAGAATATGTCTTTGTACTCCTCGACTATTTCATCCACTTTTTGATGTTGGGCAGAGAGACCCCATCTAGAGGTTTTGGCAGTTGTAGTGACCTTCTAGTCACCTTCCGATAGAACCATACAAAGGAAAAATATCCCGGTTTGAGAAACCACCTTTTTGTACTTCTTCAAAGATATCAAAGAGACTGCAATATTTGGGACTGCCTCCGGTACCCTATATAGTTGATCTCCCAAAGTAATAATGACACTACAGGGCCTAGATTCATAAACAGCATGGTGTTTCCACATATATGGTTGTCATAGAAAAATGTCACAAATTTCAAGTGAGGAAACATCACACAATACCTCGTCTTTGAAGGGTTTGATTTCGTCGTGTAGGAGACATTGTTGGTTGACACGAATGTCTCATCCCTGGTTGAGCCAACTGATGGTGTATGGTTGAGGATGTGGTGTCATTTCCAAGTTCAACCTCTTGACAACCTATGTTTATATCAAGTTTTTCTGGATATCATTGTCCAATGTCAACAATGAAATGGAGTGGGGTTCCCTTCATCCACATCTGTGAGTGGAAAAGATGCTCCCCTTCTTTAGGCTCCTATAGTTCCTCTAGTTGGACTTTTTTGGTAGTGACAGTGAAACTAGGTTCTGAATCAATGCTCCATCTTCCCTTTTTTGGCTCGGAATCCAAGTTTGAGTCACCATTCAACCCTAGGGCTTTCGTCTCAACCAAAAATGATTGTTTGGAGCAAAATTCATCAGTATTGTGCCAAGCGATTTTATGGAACTGGCACCATTTTCCAGTGTCCTTTGACTACCCATTACCCTTCTTTGTTGGTGGCTTGGGATGGTTATCTTGGGGTTAGCCATCCTTTCTTTGTCCTTTGGCCTAGGGGTTAGGGCCACCCTTACCATACTTTGGTTGTTGTGTATTTTCATATTCGAACTCTCGCTTGTTTCGTTGATTGAATTTTTTCTCTATTTTGATAGCATATCAATAAGTAGCTCCCAATGACGAGATGTATAGAAAATCCATTTCGGTTTGGATGTACCCATGTAGAGCACCATGGTATTTTAGGACCATATGTCGCTCAAAGTATTTGATATCCAACTTGGTGCACAAGGTATGGAAAGTATTTTTGAACTATGGCACCATTTGGCCCCTCTCTTGGTGCAATGTGGTCCATCTCGTGTACTGGTCATCATAACTTCCAATAGGGTAATATTGTTCCTTGAGGGCATCAATAAAATTCTCCCAAGTGGATCCTATCCCAAAAATTATAAAATCATCCTTGGCATGCTTCTCACAGTAAGTCTCCCACCAATATATGACATGGGGAAGGGCCTTAAGGAGCATGAAGGTGATCTTTTCACTGTTGGAAAAATTGTGGATAGAGAAATAACCCTTCAGTAATTTTAACCATTTTCCAAAGCGTTGACATCTATTTGGCCTTGAAATAAAGGAATGTCAAAGTTAATGTGTACCTTGGAGGGCATTGCACCTCCAAAGTGATTGTTGGTTGAAGGTGCCTCTATTGTTGCTGGCATTCGTTGAAGGATATGGGTGAAACTATCCATCATCTCGTTCCTCTTTTGCGCGAGGTATTCCTTGGGCAATAGTTTGAAAGGATCTCATGTCTCGTCTTCCCTCTTTTATTTCACCATGAAAGGTATCTTGGGTGCGTGAGAGTGGTTTTCCTCAAGAAATACAAGCTCGAGAAACAACTCTCTAAACCTTGACCTCATCTGGGACATGCACTAAGGATGACAAGGAGCAGACCGCTCTGATACCATTGATCCAGATTATTTTAAGAACGATATGAATGAAAATATAAAACAAATAATTTACATAGAGATATGGCAAGGAGCATAATAATATAGTAAATCTCAGTTTCTATTAATAATTGTCTAAAATACAAAAGACTGTAAAATGCAAAAGCACACAAGCTAGCTAGAATGGTGGTAGCTTATCTCTAAGAAGAGATGTGTCGATTACACTCATTCGCAATAAGTTGGTTACAATGAGGCTCCAAAATAATTTTTTAACATAAATCCTAAATGAGAAAACCCTAAAAATTCAAAAATCTAACCCTAGGAGATGAAACGCCAAAAGTCATGTCGGCCCAATGGGGTAAGTTGGTATATCAACTTCCTAGGGTCATAACTTTTTCATACGATCTTTGTTTTAGGTGCATGATATCCCATTGGAAAGGTCTATTCGAGGAATACACATGTGTTCATTACAATCTAATTCCATTTATAGTGTAACTATGGCAGGCCCAAAAAATAGTGTTTAGGGCCTCAAAACAACCCTAGAAGTTTAGGACCCAAAACGCTAAAAAACTGCTAAAATGGAAATTGAGCTTTGAGCCAGTGGAATAGGTGGGTGGCCACCGATATCCACTTGGATCAATTGGAAATATATGTCTCTACCCTGAAAAATACAATCCCACAATTTCTGCAAAGGAAAGAGCTATGATACCACTTGTAAGGTACCAGATGTATTATAGTAAGAAAAAACAAAAATATTGTAGAAAATACCAGCAGAACAAAAAAAATATAGAGAATAAAAACACTAACAATGACACATTTATAGATAGAAATCCAATTTCACTTGCCTCTTCGAGGAGGAAATCTCTAGCAAAGTAGAGATCTATTACAACAATTCTCAAGACAAGTATTTATGATGCCTTATACTCTTATTTATACTAATTCTATATTCTAAATAACATTCTATAGGAAGATATTTCCAGAAGTAGAAGCTTCTATTAAGTCTTCTTACATTAAATTTGTTCACATTATTAAATAGGCCGTATTAACTAATGTCGTCTTTTAGTACATAGAAAATATATTATTCTACCTATGTGAGGGGTTAGGGAGGTTAATTCCTTAACATAATCCACAAAAGAGAGTGTCTCTCACTGACTACTCATAGCTTAGATAATCCCACAACCCACTAGCATTCTCCTACAGTTATCTCAAATTCCCTCCAACTCTTTTTCTCTCGACTTGACCAACCCAAAGGAATGCACCCCTTCACTTCTCTCAATCCATCTAGCATCCCATTCATTTATCAAGGTCTCTCTAGCATGGGTAACTAGGAATCTCACTGTTGAGAATTCAAGGGAAGTCACTTTTAGGGAAACTACTAGGAAACAACAACAAAAACTTATTGTTGTGCAACTCGCATAGGATTTCACTCTTTAGGACTAACAACTTGGTTCTTTTGCAAACCTAACAACTTGCTTATTTATTCTTCAACTCCAAAAGTGCTCCATAATTCACCCTTCATTTTTTTTCTATCTCCAATGCTCTTCTCCTATGTTCTTTGTTTGGTGTTCATTCCAAAAATGTGACTATCTAAAAAATCCCCCTTGGCCATACAAATTTCATCTCACTTTATTGTTTTCTTGACTTACACTCTTCCCCAAACTAATTGTATTGAATATTATGCTCCCATTAACTATGGGAGGTGACTCCTCACACCCACCCTCTTACATGCATTCAATGATTGGATTTTGGAACACTCAAAAACAAAAAAAGAAAGGTTCACTCAAAACATTAAAATCAGGAAAAAGGATATGGGAATTAAACTCAACCCCCTTTCTAGACTACCCCGCTCTTGTGAATTAATCAACCCGAAATTTCTCTCCATGTCCCCCAACAATTGGCATCACATTTTATTTATTAAATTTTAGAATTACAATTCCCATATATCTCATTTAACCACATCCATACATTATATCTACATTATGCATTAATTAAACTGAGGATTATAGCAAGGAAGTTACACTCGAGAACACTTGAACTGTTATCCTTTGACTAGGTTACTAAAACCAATATTGAGTAATAAGAAAATAAAAGAGTACTTGGGAACAATCAATAGAGTAAAAAACCATGTAGTGGGATATATGTGTGGGGTATGACATATAATATAACAATTAACGAAGTAAACAACTATGTGGTATGTGGTGTGGGATATATAAGAAAAAAGAGGCATGTATATTCATAAGAGAAGAACTAAAAGAGGTAACAACTATGGAGTGCTGGAATAAAAATACATTTGTATGTATAATTGGATAAAAACATTTTTTGGTGCAAGCTCGAGAGGCATTTAGGAGTCAGGAATTTGTGGAATAAAGATTTGTTGGAAGAAATTTTCGAGATTTTTTTTACAAATTGTGAATTGAAAAGACTCAGAGTGATTCCCATGTTGACCACCTTGATGCATTTTTTAGGATCTCCATACTCTATCCTTCAAAGTATATCAAATGGTGTTGGGACTCCTTTATTTCTATTATCCAGCTCCAAGCACGAGGCCTCCCAGGAATATTGGCTCTTTTGCTATTGGTAAACAAAAGGCATGGGGCTTCTTTGATGGTGCAAGCCAAGGTGGAAATAATCTATGTGACTTGGGTTTTATCTTATACCTATTTGATACACCTACTTTTATGGAAAAGCCAATTTGGGGAAAGCAACAAACAGTAAAGGTGATCGCTCTACCATTTGGCTCTTTTGATATTTTCCTTCAATAAGCATATCATATTAGAAAGTTGTAGATTTATGGTGACTTGAAGATGTGATAAGTTGGATGAATGATCAAACTCATATTAACAATTTATGTCTTCTACCATCGACTCAATTGATGAAAGAGAAATTGGATCATTTTTCAGGAAATATCCTTCACTCATATCTTTTGAGAGGATAATTCTCGGGCATTTGCACTATCAAAGATTGGTCTCAGCCTTAATCCTAAATCTTTGATCATAGAGGAGATGAAAGACAACCAATTGATTGTTTTAGTTCTTGTTTATTTAACAGTGTCAAAGGTTTGGTAATAAAGTTGCATACAACTAGCATGGTCTATGTTGAAGTTGTTGTTTCTGTCTTATGTGTTTGAGATTTATGTATGTTGCTTTAAACACTTTTTGGTCTAAGTAGAGGATGATTTGTTTTCTTCTTTAGAATGTTATGATGTACACATTTTTTTCTTTAGAATGTTATGATGGACTACATTTCCTTCTAAGAGAGCATGAAAAGTTTGAGCTATAAGCCTATGGAATGTACTTTTAACTTTGAAGTGAAATAAAAGGTATGGTTTTTTTTTTCTTGGAAAAAAAACAATTTTTTTAATATATAATTAAATATTTTTCTTTTAAATTTTATAAATAAGGTAACATATTTTCATAATTTTAATAATAATTGATTTAAAAAACAAAACATGTGATAAATGGAAAGCCGACATTCCTCCATTTAACATTTAAAAAAAAACAATTTATTTTTCTCATAATATATATGATTATGTAAAATAAAAAAGTAAATAAAAACTTCATTTTATTGGTAAGTCATTGAAGGGGACAAAATAACACGTTACTTCATCACGATAGATCTCCTTCAAAACCCAGCTATGGTGCCACTTTAAGCACCCATACCATATATCTCCTTTTGTTTATGTCTGTTGTGGATATAACTCCTTCGAGTTGGACCTAACTCAGATAGATGTGGTGTCGATCCCCGCATGACCAAAGGGGAGATATGGGAAATCCAACAACACTTTCATCCACAAGAAAGTAGCATATCCAACAGTGTATTAATTCCCATAACTGGAAGTGTTCCAAAGTAAGCCTTCTCCCTTTCGTCCTCCTCTATGTGTCTCCTTCAATTCAAGTGCAAGTGGCCTCAGCTTAAGTGAACCCATTTATAAATATTAATATTACAATTTTTCTATCTTTTGTCCTCCTCTTTATGGATCCTTTAATTTAGGTGGCCTCAATTTCGGTGAACCCATTTATAAATATTAATATTACAAAATGTAGGATCTAGTATTTGATATTAGAGATAATGTTTATCTTAGTTTATTATTTAGGAGATTGTTAGATTGGTTGAACTAAGTTTGTTCCTATTTTGAAGTGTAGTTGAGATGTTTTATTAACTGGTGATTGTGTGATCATGGTAGTTTGTCTATCTTGAAACAAGCTTGTTGTATTTATATGTATTCATGAGATTGATTCAATATAATGACTGACGCCATTATGTGTGTGTCATACTCTACTCTCCATTTTTAATATATGGTATGAATGGATCTGTAAACCACCCACGAGATTAAATATTTGCATTTATTTTGTTGGGTTCCATATCTGGTATGTATTGGCCACATATATATTGTTCAAAGAGAAGTTGTAAGTTTGGTGGCCACCATTTTGGAATTCGTGGAGGAGTTGTGACCTTCGTGGAGGAGATTGAATTGTTGTTCCCTGTAAGGATGAACAACTATCGTCATCAACTAGAAGACTCCATTTCCAACAACTTCTAATAACTCCCCAATGCATGTTGTGCGTTGAGATTGAAAAGTAAAGAATGTTTCCTTCTAGAGGGCCAGTTTGTGACGCCAAAGGAGATCAAGGGGGTGTGACCTCGCTTGCAAGGCTGAGGAGTTCGTGCATTACATTCTCGGTAGTGTGATCTCCATTTTTAGCACTCAGGAAATTTTCCATCGTTATTAAAGTGAATAGCCACCAACGAGAAGGAGGATCCATTATCGAGGAGCTAAGAGCTATCACCTTGAGTAATAGGGAATATTTTGAATGGCGTGAGCCACAAATAGAGGGATCATTGACCACAAGGTTGTGCGTGACCTACTAGACTGTGTGAGCTACATGTTGTTTTGTATTAATATTTTGTTTTTCCATTGTCTAATGAGATTCGGTTGTATATGGTCAATCTGTTATAGGTTTGAACCTCTTACTGCACTTATAAGAGGAATTGGGAGGCCACCTCTTCCTTTTCCTTTGGTGTTCTTGTATTGTCTACATGTTAGAGATGTTGATATTTTTTGTGATCGGGTCGCTTCTCATAAGAATTTGATGACTAATGTGAGCTCTGGGGTACACAAACGTGATCAAATAGATATCGAAGGTGAGGAAGCGGGATCCAGAGACGGTGAATAATTATATGGGCCTTAGTTGTTCCATATTGATGGTCAGTTATATAGGCATCAGTATTTCTAATAACATAGTCTCGCA
Source organism: Picea engelmannii (assembly GCA_009831015.1). Classification (NCBI taxonomy): domain Eukaryota; kingdom Viridiplantae; phylum Streptophyta; class Pinopsida; order Pinales; family Pinaceae; genus Picea; species Picea engelmannii. Next base: position 270,930 of record ML797626.1, read on the forward strand.
TGGAGGTGTTATAGCAAAGTGAGGTGTGTGTTCCCATTCTGTCGGACTCACACAACCTCCAAACTGAGTGACAAAAGTGAGATTGAGTTCTAATTTAACAAGTATTTCTATTGATATTTTTTGTTTGAAGTTCTGCATAGTTATGTCATTCAAGTTAGGTGAAGTTCCCCTTCATGGTATCAAGTGGTTATGTGTGTCTTGGTCAATAATGAAATCATGTAAAAAGGATTTGGAGTTATGATAATTTGTGTGTTCTTTTTTTTACCTGATTGAAGTGTTGTAGGGGGTGCATGGTCGATTGTACTCAACACTCCAACAAGTTTTGTTCCAAGTTGTAAAGCTTGGCCATAGGCAAGCTAATTTCCTCAAGTTTGTTGTAAGCCCTGCAAGCATACGTGTTGTGGTGCAGATTCACACAGAGTTATCTCTCTTATGCATGGAGAGGATGATGATCAAGTTGTGGAATAGACCATTGTGAGAGGTACGGGGGTGATAGGTGTACCCATAGCCTAAGCTTGATGAAGGTTGAAGAAGAGAGAGTCTTCGATTTAGGGGATGATGTGAGATGGAAGAATCTCAGAGTATGTGGGACCAAAGTACGATTAAGGGAGAGTTTAACATATTGATGAACCATGTAGATGAAAATCATGTCTACATAACCGACGAGTACATCGGTTGGTGCCCATGTATCTCGATAGATGGATTGTTTTTTACATGGACATCAATGATCAATTGTTTACATTAAACAATTCATGCAGGTACAAGAGGAAGAAGCAACAAGTTCGAAGATTGAGCCCATAACGAAAAAGGCCCAAGTGTAGACAATGATGAGGACATGACTCAAACAAAGACCAACACAACAAACATGAACAAGTAAAAGACCTTAAATCATAAGATAAATATTAAAGGGGAGTGTTAGAGATAATGTTTATCTTAGTTTATTATTTAGGATATTCTTAGATTGTTTGAACTAAGTTTGCTCCTATTTTAGTGTGTAGTTGAGATATTCTCTCAATTGGTTGATTGTGTGATAGGGTAGTTTGTATTCATGAGATTAATTCAATATATTGATTGATGCCATTATTTGTGTGTCATACTCTACTCTCTAGTTTTATATTTGAGTCACAATATATAACCCTATAACGACAATGCAAAAGACTATGCTCTATGTTTTTATAAAAATCAAGTCTTAATAATAATGATAGTGATGGTTAAGGTCTATTGAGATTAAGGTCACACCCATTGATCTCCTTCTAGAGGGCTAGTTTGCGATGCCAGAGGAGATCAGGGGGTGTGACCTCACTTGCAAGGCTGAGGAGTTCGTGATTTACATTCTCGGCAGTGTGATCTCCATTTTTAGCACTTAGGAAATTGTCCATCATTATTAAAGTGGGTAGCCACCAGAGAGAAGGAGGATCCATTATCGAGGAGCTAAGAGTTGTCACCGTGAGTAATAGGGAATTTGTTGAATGGTGTGATCCAGAAATAGAGGGATCATTGACCAGAAGGTTGTGCCTGACCTACTAGACTATGTGATATACAGGTTGTTCTGTATTAATAATTTTTGTTTCCATTATCCAATGAGATTTGGTTGTAAATAGTCAATTTGTTATAGTCTTGAACCTCTTCCTGTACTCATAAGAGGAATTGGGAGGCCACCTCTGCATTTTCCTCTAGTGTTGTTGTATTGTTCACATGTTAAAGTGATATTCTTTTTGATCGGTTGCTTTTCATAAGGATTTGATGACCGATGGGAGATCTGGGGCACGTGAAGGTGATCAGATAGATATCGAAGGTGAGGAAGTAGGCTCCAAAGCCGATGAATAATTATATGGGCCTTAGTTGTTCAATACTTATGGTTCGTTATATAGGCATCAGTCATTCTAATAACATAGTCTCACTGCATGGAGATGTTATAGCGAAGTGAGGTGTACGTTCCCATTCCGTCAGACTCACACAACCTCCAAACTGAGTGACAAAAGTAAGATTGAGTTCTGATTTAACAAGTATTTCTATTGATATTTTTTGTTTGAAGTTGTGCATAGTTATGTCATTCAAGTTAGGTGAAGTTCCCCTTCATGGTATCAAGTGGTTATGTGTGTCTTGGTCAATAATGAAATGATGTAAAATGGCTTTGGAGTTATGATAATTTGTGTGTGTTTTTTGTACCTGATTGAAATGTTGTAGGCAGTGCATGGTCGGTTGTACTTGACACTCCAAACAGTTTTGGTCCAAGTTGTAAAGCTTAGCCATAGGCAAGCTAATTTCCTCAGGTTTGTTGTAAGCCCTGCAAGAATACATGTTCTAGTGTGTATTCACATAGAGTTATCTCTCTTATGCATGGAGAGGATGTTGATCAAGTTGTGGAATATACCATTGTGAGAGGTACAGGGATGATAGGTGTACCTGTATCCTAAGCTTAATGAAGGTCGAAGAAGCGATAGTCTTCGATTCATGGGAGAATGTGAGATGGAAGAATCTCTGAGTGTGTGGGACCAAAGTATGATTAAGGGATAGTTTAATATATTGATGAATCACATAGATGAAAATCTTTTCTACATAATTGACGAGTACATCGGTTGGTACCCATGTATCTTGGTAGATGGATTGTTTTTTATATGGCCATTAATGATCAATTGTTTGCAGTAATCTGTTCATGCAGGTATAAGAGGAAGAAGCAACAAGTTCGAAGATGAAGCCCATAATGAAGAAAGCCCAAGTGTAGACAATGATGAGGACATGACTCAAAAAAAGACCAACACAACAAACATGAACAAGTAAAAGGACCTTAAATCAGAAGATAAACATTATAGAGCAGTGTTAGAGATAATTTTTATCTTAGTTTATTATTTAGAAGATTATTAGATTGGTTGAACTAAGTTTTTCTCCTATTTTACTGTGTAGTTGAGATATTCTCTCAAGTGGTTGATTGTGTGATAGGATAGTTTGTCTATCTTGAGACAAGCTTGTTGAATTTATATGTATTCATGAGATTAATTCAATATAGTGATTGACGCCATTATTTGTGTGTCATACTCTACTCTCTAGTTTTAATATTTGAGTCACACTATATAACCATATAACCACAATACAAAAGCTATACTCTATGTTTTTATAAGATTCAAGTCTTAATGATAATGATAGTGGTGATTAACTGAGAATAAAATAGTATATAAAAACTTAAAAAAATAAGAAATTACTTGAATTTCTTTAAAATGTTATTTGAATATAAGAAAAACATTAAAATTCAGATAACATTGATTTAAACTGAAATCTAATATATATATGATGAAACTTATATATCTTTTCCAAATTCTAAAAAGCACTCAAACTATTTGGTTTGGTATACATGAGTTAAAGTCGACATAACATTTTACATACAAATTAGAGGCCAGGGATGGAAGAATATTTAATTATGGGACGTTGTGGTTCTGTGTGTAGATGTAATCTGTATGTGCAGCTAAACTTCGGCGATTGAAACACACTTCTTCATCCTCATTCTTCTCGCACTCCTCTTCACCGTCTATTCGCTGCGCTTCTTCTTCTTTATTACCTGACTGTAATAACCAAAGACAAGGCAATGAAACTAAAAATTTGAAGAAAACACTGAAGCAACCAAATATTCATTTATCATCATTAAATGTCTGTATTAAATTAGTATATAAAACTTACAGCAGCACTGATCCGAAATAATTCTTTGGCAAATGCCTCCGAGCCTACAACGGAATTTCTCGGACTGCCTGCATACGAATAAGAGATATTCTCACCTTGCCCAATAATTTGCTCTTAAATCTTGTGAGAATTTCTGATGTCCCAGCCGACTTATATCGACACGAAATTAAAATATAGCATAATACACATCCCTAATTTGTAAACAATTGAATTGAACCCCTGCACGATGAAAATACATAAAGAATTATGGAAATATACCTCTTTCAAGTGGACGGATTGCAATTACAATTGCCAGAAGCAGGATGGCAAATATCAAGAACAGCCAGACTTTTGCAGGCTGCTTCACTGAACTTCCACTTCCACATGACATTTTCACTATTTCTTCCTGACACCGGAATATCAAACTGTTTGTGCTACAAGTGTATATCACTACACAATTTGTCTGACCTACGGTCCAGATTTCCTGCAAACGAAACTGCTTTGCAAGTGGAATTAAGAGATCATAGTAACATTCATGTCCCAACTTTGGAGAATTAATCGTTAGATTTGACTCGCGGGGGATGGTGTGCTGATTGGTGGATGCAAATGTCTGAATTTATTTGGATCGTCAGAAAACTAAAGTCAAGCACGTCTCTAATGCCATCAAGCCGTCTTAATTAGTTATAAAATCTGGAAGCTTGTGATGTAATGGTCCCCACGCGAGTTCTCTGGCCAAAATGGTTTGGCGTCATAGTCATAGAATCGTATACGATTCTAAAACCACAGGTTTAACTACTCTGTAAAATGTGAAGCTTCCCAGTCGCAACCTCTGGTCATTTAAAATCTGGTAGAGTGAAAAAAATGAGAGGAAGAAGTAAATAACATATTTAAAAGCTAGTAGTCAATTGGATTTAGTTGAAGTGGTTGGAAGTGTTTAACTTTATGTAAGGAAATAAAATATAATAGAGAAATATAAAACATCTTTTTATAGATTAATAGAGGAAACACATTTCATAACAGTGAAGATCGAAATCGGGGCAATTTACTTTTATTGTTCTCTAGAGAAATGAATACAAGTCTCATGAAGCAACTCATGGGCTTCCATATTTAATGATGAGAGATCGATAATGTATCTTTATTGCTCTCTAGAGAAATGAATACAAGTCTCATGAAGCAACTCAGTGGCTTCTATATTTAATGAGGAGAGATTGGCAATGTATTTGTATTGCTCTCTAGAGAAATGAATACAAGTCTCATGAAGCAACTTACGAGCTTCCATATTTAATGAGGAGAGATCGGCAATGTATTTTTATTTCTCTCTAGAGAAATGAATACAAGTCTCATGAAGCAACTCACGGGCTTCCATATTTAATGAGGAGAGATCTCAAGCGTTTAAGCCAAACTCATGAGAACCTCTAATCTAAGTGCAAGGGTATGTGTTGTCACAACCCAACAATCTCCACCTTGACAACAATTTCCTGATACCTTGCCCAATGAATCAGACATCACATTCCTACAAGTCAAGAGAAGCCAAAGACCACCACAACTTCTCTAACAATATTGTTTGCATAAACATACGTCTCTCCACCTCCACTGAGTCAACATAACCACAAACTAAATCAATGCAACCACTCAAGGTGATACTCATGCTTCTTAGATACCAAAGCACCCATTTCCATGATCTTTACCTTGTTTTTCCATGTGTCCAGTGATAACACCAACTGCATGGGAAAATGTCATCGCAATCATCAACCTTCCTAGTGCATTTGCATAAGGTACACGAGACATATAATAATTTTTTCCTTACTACTAGGACATACACTTGGAGAAAGCTTACAATGGAAAGCTAAAGGCACATTTACCAATTTCACAAAGTTCATATTGAACCTTATCAGTGACAACCACATCTTGCCATTTTTCTCATGTCTATGTATACTTCTATGCCCAATATTTGTTTTGTTACTCCTGGATCCTTCCCCAAAATTCATAGCCAATTGATCCTTTAACCTGTTGATCTCAACCATGCTTTGTTTGCAAAAAGCATATCATCAACATAACACTAAGATAATGAATATTCCATAAACACAATGATTATACTCACTTCTTAAGAAACTTGGCTCACCATGAAGGAATCAAATATCTTGTATCAATGTCCAGTGACCTTAGGTCATAAATGATTCCCCGAGTTTTCAAACAAATCTCCCTTTGTGATCTTGAACAACTTCTCATATCTTTGTTACTGATGATTTGTGGATAGTAGGATCCCACAATCTACATCCCTTAGCTCCATCACCATTACCAATAGAGATATAAAACTTTGTTCCCTTGACCGACTACAACCAAGCCATCCAACTGAACCTTCATCCATAACCTCCATAATAATTTCAATGGAGTATTCTAAGTCCTTTTAAATGCTTCATTACATGCAATCCATGGGCTCTAAAACCACAGGCTACCAAAAAATACCATGTTCCCGAAACCATGACTCTTGACCTAACGCCCCCCCCCTCCCCGACCTTTTCATGTCCAAAACTGGCCAAACTTCCCTCAAAGTCAAGGTATCTTCGAATATTGCATGTTCCCCCACCCCATATCACCTAGATCTATGTCTAGACTTTACCAATGAAATACCAAATCCATGGCACGCATGCTTAACCAGGTCTTACAGTCATATGCCCATTTACATTAAAATATCTCCACTTTGAACTTTGTATTCAAGACTTTCACTATTTCTTCAAATCTAAGTAAGCTCATCAACACTATGCTTCCATGCTTGACTTGCCACCATCACCGCTAGATCTAAATTTTCCTCCTCTCGCAACTCATCATAACAACCCACGATCATCTCGTTGAGGAATTTTGTCAAAAACTTTGTGTGCATCCTCCAAACTACAGAACTTGTCATACATAAGCAATATACCCAAGAAGAATCCTTGCTCTAACCACTTCCATGGCTTCCAACTCTGCCACCCCGCTGGCCTTTCTCCTCAAGATCCAACAACTTTTACAACTCATGGGTTTTTTCCTCCTCAAGGACATAGCATCAAACCCTCGGTTCCCTTGCAACTGACTCTCTTTCCATGTGTGCAAATAACAATAGTCCCTTGGCCCTCACAAACCTTTAATCATCCTCAACTCTAATACCACTTGTTGAACTTCAGGCATGCAAACATAATTCATAAACAAAGACAAAAATAGAGAAATATAAAACATGACACAACATAAATGAATAAAAGAAAACGCATCTCATAACAACCAAGAAAGAAATGGGGACAATGATATTCTTTATTGCTATATGAAAACATGAATACAAGTCTCATGGAACACCTTTATTGCTATGTGGAAAAATGAATACAAGTCTCATAGGACACCTTAGGCACTTCCATATTTAATGAGGAGAACCAAACACTTAAGTCACAACCTAACAAAGAAGAATAATTGTGTCTTCTCCTCATGTTCAATTTAGATTATTATAATAACAATAAAACTTAGAAAAATAAAACACATAAATTTAAATAAAAAAATCAACAAATCATTTAAAAGAAAATGAGGTTTCATTTAATAAAAAAAAAATTAATCACTTTTTTTCATATTCATTTTTACATTAATTTAATCATGAGTCAATTTTTATAACCCATATGTATAATGTATGTTAGTAAAATTTCTTATTAAAAATATTTTCATTTTAATATATAAAAAGAGATGTTGTAAATATCTTTTTAATTCCATTAAAAATTTAAAAATAATGCTAGAAAGATTTTATTTTTTATATTTTTTAAATCTTAAAAACTATCTCATTTACAATTTATTTTGGATAATTATTTAATTCAAATTCCATTGAGTCCAATAAATCTTTACTAACTCTACACGACTTTGTACTATTGTGTCAAGGTGAGTAAATTAATGACAACATTGAAATCATAAAACACAATCTCAAATTTTTTATAAAAAATTTAGACACTTAAAAAATAAATAAGTATTATTATAACTAGAAATAAACCATATTATTGCCTAAATGTAAAAATCGAAATAAAATAACGATGGCTAATTTCGTAAACTATCTAGGACATAATGTATGGTAAAAATCGAAATAAAATAACGATGGCTAATTTCGTAAACTATCTAGGACATAATGTATGGTCTTAAACATAATGAACATTAACCACGTGTCCTTTGAAAACCATGAAATGTTGATGATATGATACCCAGAAAATTTATGACTTTGCGGCAAATAAAAATGAAGACAAATATAATGTTAATCGAACTTATTGCTATATTAGTTTTTACCTTTTTATCTCAAATCTAGATGTTAAATAATCGAAGCTTCACAAGTTCCACGGGAGCTAAATTAACGGTTTTAGAAGCCGATACGATTCTATGACTATGACTTTAAACCCTTTGGGCCCCTTGAGAAGAAAATCACATAGGCACCATTACATCACATGTTTCTAGATTTTATAAAAAAATAAAATTTATGGATGATATTGGAGACGTGCTCTATCTAATGATTTGACCGGTAAAGTTTACCTACCTCTTTTGGCTTTGAACTTGTGACTTTTTAGGAGCAAAAACATGTTCTTATCCACTGGGCCTACTAAAGTTGTATATACTTACTGTGAATTTAAATGATAAAGAGCTTTTATTCTGCAGTAAATTTKAAACTTATGGTGGATTTCAATGGAGATTTACTCTCTAGTAAATGTGAAGGGTCAATATTGTGCAGTGAATTTGAACATAGAACTTTATACCTATGGTGAATTGGAACGGAGGTATACTTGTGGTGAATTTGAATGGAAGGGAGAGAAGGTTTAAAATTTGAACCAAATGTGCATAAGTTCCTTCTCTTACTTAACTTCTTTTCTTTTCAATCTGATCACTTCACCACATATTTCAAATCCTCAACCTGTGAAGGGGAATCCCAACAAAGTCACCCTAGAGATTCTTTATGAACATATTGAATCATTAGAAAAAATGAGAGAATAAAGAGAAGTGAAACTTCAAACAGAGTTATAGCCAATGTTTTATAACAAATTTAGATTGTTAGAAGACAAGATTCAGATACAGATAGAGAATAGAATATTAGGGTTCGCGGAAAATGGAGTCTAGAATACAAGAAATGGAAAAAAAATAAAAAAAAATCAACCCAAGAAGGAAAGGTTGAAGAAAATGACAACCTGATAGATATGATTAAAGAGCCAGAAGAAAAACTAATTAACAATTTGGCCCTAATTAATTTGGAAAATAAATTGGATATCAAACCGATCAAAGAGAAGATGAATAAGTTAATCGATTTGGATCATGAGCGTAACAAACAATACAAGGAAAAGACCCTATAGTGGAGGTTTTTGCAGAAGCGCCTATAAAAATAGCCCAAAAATCCATTTATAGTGGAAGACACTAGTGGAGGTTTTTGTGGAAGCTTTTTTCATGGTTCTTTTATAAATACAGAGGGCACCGATACATTTATAACACTGATGCACCGGTGCTCTAACACATGGTGCACCATGTTAGGGTTATTTTAAAAGAAATATACTCTGGTGCACTACTTAAATATGGACACATCGGTGCTCTAACACATGGCTCACCATGGTAGGGTTATTTCAAAAAAGTATACTCCGGTGCACTCCTTAAATATAGATGCACCGGTGCTCTAACAAAATGTAGCACCATGGTTGGGTTATTTAAAAAAATATACTACGGTGTGCTCTCTAAATATGGATGCACCGATGTTTTAACAAATGGTGCACCGTGGTGGGGTTATTTCAAAAATATATATTGTGGTGCACTCTTTAATATTGGCGCACACGTGCTCCAAGTTTCTTTAAAAAATAACACACTATGGAAGGGTTATTTTTAAAATATATATACCCCGGTGTGGTAGATAAATACAGACGCATCGGTGCATCTAACAATTGAGCACATCGTAATAAGGTTAAACAAAAAAAAATACCAGTGGTAAAAATTCATTTTTACCATTTTCAGTGTTGTAGAGTTCTTAGGCACTGGTGCAACCTTTTCCACTCTGAAATGCCCTGTCGTCGGTGCTTCCATTGTTTGTCTTCCTTCTGTCTGTTGCTCAGTGCGTGGCTTTCAAATTTCGCCAAATGGTGGGGAAATTTTTTTTTTTTTACTACATGCCAACCATGCCTCCCCAACAAGAAAATGTCCAAGTAATATCTTTGTTTCTTATAACTTAAACTCTTAGAGGATTAAAATTCAAAATTTGGTTAAATTTCCATTGTTTTAAAAAAAATGCTTGCGTGGTGTGTTCAAGTCATTCGTCTTGCACCACGGTCGGTGCACCCTGAAAATTTAGAGGGTGCACCAGAAAACAATGTCATTTTTTTTATGACAGTGTGTTTGTAAACATTAATGCATTGGGGTGTATGTTTACCGATGCACTGCATAAAAAAATATAGCTAATTTTTGGCGGTGCATCTAATTAAGGTTAATGCACCAGGGCGTTACGTTAGAAGACACACTGCATAAATAAGATATATTAATTTATGATGTGCATTGGTAAACGTATGCATTGGTGCGTTAATGCTTACACAACACATCATTGTAAAATTCGGTGCACCCTGAAAATTTACAGGGTGCACCAAAAAACAATGTCAATTTTTTTTTGGCGACGCATTTGTACACATTAATGCACTGGGAAATAAGTTTACTGTCGCACCACATAAAATAATATAGCTAATTTTTGGTGGTGCGATTAATTAACATTAACACACTAGTGTGTTACATTAGAAGGCACACTACATAAATCAGATATATTATTTTATGTGTTGCGTTGGTAAACGTATGCACCAGTGTGTTAAATGCTTACACAATACACCATCGTAAAAAATTAGAGCATAAATGCCTAAGTACTATAATTATCAATTTTAACAAAATTAGTGGTGCGATGCGTCTCCTTTCCTACAAAGCATCGATGCATGTCGGGAAAAGGATATGCACCACAAAAACATTTTTTTTAAAATTGTTTTATGATGTTTTAATATTTTACGTTTTTATTATTTTAGGTGGTGTGTCAGATAACCTTCACGCACCAGTGCAATAAGTTTATACAACACACCGCATAAAATTAGATAACAAATTCCATATGGTGTGTTATGTTACAAGGGAGCATTGTCAACGGTGCTCACAAGTAATATACGCACCGTGGGTGGTGCTTGACTGTTTTTGGGGCGCACCGATGATGAAACTTACTTATTTTTTGAAGGAAGTTTTTTTTCCATATTTATAAATAAATTTCTCATTTAGTATATTTTTGTATGTTTTAGGTATGAGGTTGATGCATTTCATATGTTAATTATGCAGAGAAGTCAACGGAGACAACAACAACAGTAGCAAGAGTAAAGGGTTTACCTATACAATGTTGTACGGAATTGAGAGGTGAGGGAGAAGGAGAGATATTTGTACCCTCTCACTATTATCGCAGTGACCTGTGTTTTCTTGAGGAATGTATGCCTCCTTAAGTACTATGAGGAGGCTACATCATCGAAGGAGAACTTCGAGTTGTTGGTGCAGTTGATGGGATGTCCATCGAAAGGCATTTTGTGTCGGTCCTGATCAGTGGTACCATCCCAATGAAGAGGATATGTATTTTATCACTAGGCTATCTAGGAGAGGGGGGGATTTTCCCCAATTCCATGATGTTCCAGTAGGTGTTGGAGGAGAGAGTAACCTCATGTACTCTCAGATATATATTGGGGTTGATGTACTTTCGCCCACTAATTATTTAGGTGTCTAGTGGACAACTACATATTACTTCTTTTGGTAGAGAAGAGGTTAGGTGCCTCTCACTTTTAGTGATGGCCATTGCACACTTTACCAGGGATGGGAAATGCATTAGTTTCCCTCTTTTGTCTTATGTTGATTCTTTGGTACAGAGGCCACGATGTATTAAATGATCTGTCATTTTTTGCAACAATTTTGTATAACTCTATATAGATGTCACGCTATGATACACTCGAGGGAATACTTCGCTTTTGTTCCATAGTTGTTTTGTTTATTTTTTGAGAGGTTTCCAAAGACAAGGCCTAATTTTTTCCTTCATCCTTTTGGACTGATGAATTAGGTGCGAATACACATGTGGGGTGATATGATTCCCAAGAGGGGCCATCCGGACTTTCCGGCCAAGATTTCCAATGACCCATTGGGGCTACTAGCTAGTGAGTCTGATCACATGTTCATGATGGTGTTGTGTCCTTACATGGGGTTGGATTGGCGAGAATTTCCGAACATCCTCTTCACACTAGATGAGCCACCATATGCTAGAGATAATATTAGTGTTTTGTTTAAATTAATATAGTTTCATTTTTTTGTCTTAATTAATTAGAATAAAATTAATTCTAACATGTTCTTTAACTTGTTTTATTAAATTTTTTAATGAAACTATGTAATTATTGTTGTGTACTATATACTTTGGATATATTGACACATTCATTTGGGATGTGCCTCCTCCCCCACCATATGACGATGAGGAGATGATGTTTGAGGCTACGACAGGTCAAGGTCCTAAGGTCCAGATACCCGACGACATCAATCCTAGGCCAGATACTATATTCTGGTTGGATTTGGGCGACTGACTTTGTGCACTTTTGGCTAAGGTGGGAGTCTTCCTTGTGTTGATGCAATACATCAGGGTGGATCCTATGCTCTTGGAGCTTTGGGGGAAGATTATGTGCGATATGATGCCTCTTATGCATCATATCATCAGAGCTACTAGGTTACTAGCAATGAGGAGGGATATCAATGATATACACTCTTGTTCCAATACCTGTTCGTCCAGTACCCCATCTATTGATGAGGGTGGTCGTGATCCTTCTTCACATCCTCCTCCTCCTCCTTCACCTCACTCGGATCATAAGAAGGAAACACCTATTCCTCCTCCTCCTCCTTCACCTCACCTAGATGAGCAAGCAACACCTATTCATCCACCACCTATTTCTGATCAGAGAGTCGACCAACTACTTCCTCGTGACCATCCATCATCTTCAACTATAGATCACGCCTCCACTATTGTTGTAGATATGATTATCTCATCAACTTGACTAGATATGTTATAGTTGTTATTTGAATATTTCATGATATATATATATATATATATATATATATATATATATATATCTTTCATTTTTTCTATTCATGTTGATGGACTTAATTTATATGTTGATGTTGATGTGTATATTGTTAGTTCATGTTAGATATGTTTGTTAAATGTTCTTGATAGACGTGTATGTTATAACAATATTCATTAGATGTGCATTTTTCTTATTGATCATGATGATGTACTTAAATAATTTATATGTTGATGTGTACATTGTTAGGTCATGTTAGATATGTTTGTTAAATGTGCTTGATAGATGTGCATGTTAAATGATTCTTGTTAGATTTGTGTGATGGTGATGTTATACCAGGATTGTGTTTTGTTAGATGTGATCACAATGATGACGCCCTGTTAGATTATTAGATTTGTGTGTTAGCTAATTAATGATGCTTATATGTGCTATAGCTATATATAATTAGATGATGTTAGATAATTTAAATGTGTATTTTAGATGATATTTGTGTTTGTTAGATGGTTATCATCACAATGTTTTTTTCTTATTAAATTATGTTTATTATAGATTATGTATTGGTGAACTTATATCAAAATTCTATATATGAAACATAAAGACTTAATTTAAATGAAAAATATTTTTACAAATTACAAAGTTCAATATGGTTGAAACTATAATTGTTAAAATACCATAAATTTGTTTCTATTACATAGATAGTTCATAAATATTCATTCTAATTAAATTCTTTTTCAAAAAACAAATTACATATGAATAAATGTCATTTTCCATTGTAGTATTTACTCTTTTTGCCTAGACTCTTCTACACTAAAAAATGTTATTATAAAAAGTTATGATCTCCAATGATAAGAATTCTATTGGACCTAAAATTTTGTGGATGCAAATCTTCCTATTGTTATTTTTGTCATTATAAAACTTTATATGGAGAAAGAAGAATTTCATATCCCATTAAAAATTCAATTGTTTTGACATTTTTCAGGATTTCACAATTGGAAATACTTAGTTTTGAGTGTAAAAACCTTTGCGAATATTACCAATTATATAAAATTCCAACTATAAAATGTTTGGTGAATTTTTTCTAAAAACATGTTACAAATTTATCATGAAAGTAATTCTTAAAATTTTATATTAAATATGCAATGACATAAAATACCTTCAAATAACAATCTAAATTATATTTCAACCAATCATTCCATGCAATCACAAATAATTTGAAAGACAAGCACATTACGCATCAAACTAACTGTTAACCAACTAAAATTGTTTAAAGATTTGTTATGATTAACTTTCCATTTCCTTCATCAAAAGATGAATAAAAAAATATATAATTAGCAAAATAAAGATAACAAAAAGACACAACAACAATATAAATGATGAAATAAAACATGTACATATCAGTCTCCATTGTCATCACATTGATTATCTTCTTCACTTGGGATGATAACACTGTTTTTTCTCAAAAATATGTTTTTATCTAGGGTCATGTCTTAGTACGAACTACCAATCCCTATCCAACACATCTAGTTTAAAAAACACTTATTTGCAATCTTTGGGGAAAACATAAGGCTCCTTAGCTTCATCCCCCATATTTCAAGAGTTGATAGATATCAACCCATTATCATGATCTTCCTTTACATTATTCCGATCAAAGGTGTCCCACCACTTGCACCGAAAAATAACACATTGGAAAGAAGAGAAGTCCACTCGAATAATATCTTGCATCTTTCCAATGTAACCTAACTTCCCTCATACTAGGTTTTGATTACAGTGGCTAGAACAACTAGATTGGTCAAACTTGACTTCCACTCCACAGTAATGTGTCATGCATCCATCATCCACATCCTCGGTGCAAAAATGATGTCCATATGCTCACATATATGGGAACGAATGCACCTATAAAAAATTGAAAAATCATAGTGTCATGTGTCTAATAACCTGACCAATAAAATATAAAATACAAGTGTTACAATTTAAATGTGCATTATGAAGTTAAAAATATACACAAAGAGATTATTAGTAAGTTATTGCACTGATGCAGGAGCATCACAAGGCATGCAAGAATAGCCAGCAACGAGACACCGCGGAGATAAGAGACAGCTGGAAAAGCACCGAGCACATTTTTTGAAAATGTTTTGAAATATTAATGAAGTCATTAAGTGGAGGCACGCTTGTATTATTGTAAAAGGACCTTGAGCGATCTGCTCTCGTCCATAGTAGATATGAGCCTTTATGTGTAATGAATGTAGGTAGATAGAATTTAATGCTTAGATTAGACAGTTTTAGAGCGCAAGAGGGAAACGTGATATAGACACCCTCATTGTATAGTGGAAAGATTATTATGTCAAGATAGAGCATAGAGCATAGAAAAAAAGAGAACAGAGTTGTAGTTGAAAACACCCATGTACAGAGATTTGAATTAATAGAAAGAGATTCGATTCAAATTCATGGTATCGTATTTGTTCTCTGTGTATGCATGTTGAATGTTATGCTCATGGATGTTTACTTTCTGTTATACATTTTCTTTATATGATGTGTATATGATTTCATGCTTTGTGTTTGAAGTCTGAGAGAGAGTAAGGAATGAGTTTCAATTGTTTCTCTGCCTGAGTGAGTAAAATTCTTGCAAGGAGTGCACTGAAGTTTGTCCGCAAGGAGTGCATTGACAGAAGTCAGACTTCATCTCTGAAAGTTCAGGAGGGATAACAATTGTTCTCAGTCTCGCAGAAGTGCAAGTGGAGCACAGGAGCCGTGCAAGGTGTGCGTAGGCCGAGTAAAATCTTAGAATTTGTGAACCTTAGAAATTTTTGAAGGACTACTACTACAGGGAGTCCGAAGAGTCGAAGGACTTCAATTCTTTGAAGTAATTGAAGGATTCGCCATAAGGAATGTGTGTGGGAGTCTTCTTTAAGACTTGAATTTGGAGAAAGCTCAGGAAGGATAGGTTCTTCGCAGTTGTCGAAGAAAAGCACTGAAGGTTGCTTCCTTGAGGCATTGAAAGGAGGCATAGAAGGTTTGCATTGCAGGTGGGTAAGTTCCACGGAGAAATATTTGGTTAAATTCATAGGAATTGTCCAGGAAGAAATTGACGATCGGAATTCTTTGAGAAGAATTCGCGAAGTCACAAGAGTCGTCAGATCTTGCAGAGAAGTAGGTACATTATGATGATCTTTCCTCAAGCGTAAGCTCAGAATAAATCAGGGCCGTAAAATCCAAGTCAGCCAGGGTCGTTGGATCGCTCGCGAAAGGCGAGTAGCGAGTGGCGAGTGGATCAGAGCCATCCATCCGGGGAGGACAGGTGGTAGAGATCTAGAGGTCTCGTGAACTTAGAGGTTCGTGAGGTGAGAGCCCAAAGGTTGGGTACTCTAGGTTGCGAAAGGCGAAGTCCTAAAAGGGAGAGAAGTTCCATTGTGGGACCGTGTCGACGACGTGTCATAATTCGGTGGTTGAAGAGTTGAATATTAGAAGGAGGAGTCGTGAGGTCACGAGTTGCGATAAGAAATATTGAGGAGTTTGGGATCTCCACACTTCGGGTGTCTTGATATAAATAAGACAACACTTTGGGGAGAAAAGTGGCGAAGTGAGAAGTGGAGTGTAAGGAATACATGGCAGAATTGCAAGGTGGGCCTGTGGAATAGAGAGGGAGCCATGCATTGTTCATTGAAGAGAGTCAACACCCCATTGACTTTTCGTGTCTCGGGGGTACGTAAGATAAGGGGATGGAAGTCCAACGTTTCGACTTGCGAAGTGGAGAAAGGCAAGAAGTGCTAGTGGGAAGACTAGCTGGTGGTCACGCGCAGAGCGTGTTGATAAGGGAAGGAGTTATATCCATCTCGTGATCTTGGATATCGCGGGATTGAATAGGAGGAGTTGAGAGCTTCGACTCGTGAGCTCACGAGTGGTGAGTTGTGAAAAGTGCCTCTCAGTTTAGGCCTTGGTCATAGCCGGTGGTCACATGGAGAAGGGGGGAGCTTGCACCTGGTTCCATTCATGCCAAGGAAGATTCCGAAAGGGCTTGTGGATCAAAAGAAAGAAAATTCAAGGAGGGAATTGAAAGAGACGATCCGGCTCAAAAGGGAAAAGAAGAACAATCCTGTAAGAAGATCCTCGTCCTGAGGGCCGAGTGGGTCTGCACCATCTGGTATCAGAGCCTGATTCTTGTTTGTATATTTCAGGCAGGAAAAGCGAGAAGGAATTTCATCCATGCCACCGAGGAGAAGAGATAGGCAAACACTCGATCCACCAGAGGAAAGGGAAATGCCAGAAGGAAGGGGTAGGCAGGAGCAGAATCTAGAAGTGGAAAGAGATCTACATGACATTCACGCCAGACTCATGGATGTGGAAATAAAACAAAGGCGCACAACTGATATTGGAGATGTCAGTGAGTCTGAAAGAGAAGATGACGCTGGACATGAAGAAGAAGAAATTTCAACAGAAGATGCAGCAAATGAATGCTTGATTAGAGTTGTTGCAAGAATGAGTTCAAGAGCCAAAATGGGCATTCCAGTTTATGAGGTAAACTTGGATGCTGAAGAGCTTCTAGACTGGATTAGAGCTCTGGACACATATTTTGACTATGAAGATGTCGAAGAAGACAAGAAGGTCAAACATGTTGTCACAAGACTTAAAGGAAATGCAACATTGTGGTGGGATGAACTGCAAGATGACAGACGCTGCCAAGGTAAGCAGAAAATCAAGATTTTGGATAGGATGATTGCAAAGATGAAAGCGAAATTCATTCCCAGAGATTATCAAATTACTCTATTTCAAAGAATGAAAAATTTGAGATAGAATTTGATGTCAGTGAAGGAATATACAGAAGAGTTCCACAGACTGAACATCAGAGAAGGTCATCGTGAAAGTAATGATGAAAAGGTTTCCAGGTATATCAATGGCCTGAGATATGAAATTTTGGATGAGATGAGAATGATGACCATCCGAATGGTGGAAGATGCTTATCAAATGGCTCTAAAGGCAGAAGATAAGCCGAGCTGAAAACAAGGTCAAAGAGGTCGAGGCAGAAGTCAAACCAGGGGAAAATCAGTCATCCAAGATAGAAATTAGAAGCCTAAGGTAGAATGGAAGAAACCTCGGATTGAGAGAGGTGGAATCTCATAGAAAGGGCAATATGTTGGACAGAGAAGGCAGTATGATGATCAGAGAGGAGAGTATGTTGATAACAACATTTTTCCTCATACTAGAAGTAGAGGAAGAGGAAGAGGTGGAGTGATAAAATGCTTCACGTGCGGAAAGGTCTGACATAAGTCTTATGAATGTCGATACAAGAAGAAAGAGGAAGGAGAGACTCACATTGCTGAAGTATAGAGGCAAAATTTTGAGGCAGAGGATGCTGAAAGAGGAAGATCGCCGATGATGTGAAAAGTTATTTTGACACCAGAGAAGGAAGTGGAGAGTTCAGTCCAAAGGAACAGACTTTTTCGGACTACTTGCAAGACCAAGGACAGGGTATGCAAGGTCATTGTGGATAGTGGTATCACAGAAAATCTCGTTTCAATGGAGATGGTAGAAAAACTAAAGCTGGAGACGATTGATCATCCAAGCCCATACAGAGTTTCATGGTTGCAAAAAGGACATCAGGTAAATGTCACTAAGAAATGTTTAGTAGAGTTTAAAATAGGAGGGTATAAAGATGAAATACTCTGTGATGTTATTCCTATGGATGTTTATCATCTATTGCTGGGTAGACCGTGGCAATATGACAGGAATGTGATTCATGATGGGAGAATGAACACATACACCCTAAAGAAAAATGGTAGAACTCACATGTTGTTGCCAATCAAAGATAAGGAGGTGAGAAACAATGTACTTCTCATGAGTGGTAAGGGACTTCTTACAGAGGTTAAAAAGAAGGAGGAACCGCAATTCATTGTGGTTAGGAATCCAAAGATTGTTTTAACCAGCACAAGGGTAGATGATTTACCAGAAGAGGTTCAGGAACTGCTGGAAGAGCTCGCTGACATAGTAGTGGATGAACTACCTTGTTCGTTGCCACCGATTAGAAGTATAAGTCATCAAATTGATCTCATACCTGGAGCTAGTTTTCCAAACAAAGAAACGTATATATTAACGCTGCAGGAGAATGAAGAGGTCAAAAGACAAGTCCAAGATTTTTTGGACAAAGGTTTGGTTAGAGAAAGCTTGATTTTGTGTGCTCTTCCGACAGTACTCAGTCCAAAGAAAGACGGAGGCTGGAGGATGTGTATTGAGTTGAGGGAAATCAACAAAATAACTATCAGGTACAGATTTCCATTGCCAAGGATGGATGATTTGATGGATTGTTTGAGTGGAGCCAAAAAAAATTCGAAGATTGATTTGAAAAGTGGATATCACCAGATTCGTATGAGAGAAAGTGATGAATGGAAGACAACCTTCAAGTCTAACGAAGGGTTGTATGAATGGCTTTTTATGCCATTTGGTTTAACAAACACGCTGAGTACTTTCATGATATTGATGAATGAAGTCCTGAAGGATTTCATCAGAAAATTTGTCATTGTGTATCTTGATGACATACTGATTTTCAGTAAAACAAAGGCAGAGAATCTGAAACATTTGGCTACAATGATACAGAGGCTACAACAAGAGAAGCTGCTGATAAACATGAAGAAATCCTCATTCATGAAGACAGAGCTCATTTATTTAGGGTTTTTTTATTTCTACAGATAAGTTGAGGATGGATCCAGATAAGTGGAGGTGATTAAGAATTGGTCGTCCCTAAAGAATATCTTTGAAGTTTGAATTTTTCATGGATTGGCTAGTTTCTACCAAAAATTCATTAGGAATTTTAGTGGAATTAGTGCATCGATGATGGACACAGTGAATAAGAGACACAAATCTTTTCACTGGATGGAAGAGGCTGAGAAAAGATTCAATCTATTGAAAAGGAAAATCACGGAACAACCAATTCTAGTGTTGCCTGATTTCCAAAAGACATTTCAAGTAAAATGTGATGCAAGTGGATTTGCAATATGGGCAGTCTTGAGTCAATAAGACAGACCGATAACATATTTCAGTGAGAAGCTAAATGAAGTGAAAGTGAAATACTCCACATATGACAAGGAGTTTTATGCTATTATCTAGGCATTGAAGAAATGGAGGCATTACTTAATCCCGAAGGAGTTTATTTTATATAGTGATAATCATGCTTTGCAATTTGTGACTCAACAGGAGAATTTGAATCAAAGACATGTTAAATGGGTTGAATATATGCAAAATTTCACTTTTGTGATTAAACATATTTTGGAACTGCTAACAAAGTTGTTGATGCTTTGAGCAGGAAATGTTTGTTGTTGCGGGAGTTCAGAGTCAAAACACTGGGTTTTGATGATCTCAGGGACATGTGCAAAGATGATCCATATTTTAAAGAGGTGTATGAGGTAGATGAGAATCCAATTCTAAGGGACAAGAGTCAATGGACAGAATACATGATCCAGGAAGGATTATTGTTTAAGGGTAATCAAATTTGTATTCCAAAATGCTCCATGAGGGAGAATTTGTTGAAGGAGAAACATAGTGGAGGATTGGTCGGACATTTCGGTCATGACAAGACGTTCGCAAAGTTGAATGAGTCATATTTTTGGCCAGGAATGCGAGCAGACGTCAAAAGATTCGTGGATAGATGTAGAATTTGTCAACATTCAAAAGGAAAGAGGCAGAATGTAAGTTTTTATCAACCATTACCCATACCTGACAGGCCATGGGATGCAGTCAGGATGGACTTCGTATTGGGGTTGCCAAGAACACAAAGAGGGTTTGAATTAATCTTTGTTATAGTGGATAGATTTTCAAAAATGGAACATTTCATTCCATGTCAGAAAACCAGTGACGCAACTCACATTGCGAACCTATTTTTCAAAGAAGTCATTCGACTTCATGGCTTACCAAGGAGAATAGTTTCGGATTGAGACACCAAGTTCATAGGATACTTCTGGAGAACCTTATGGAAAAAGATGGGAACAAAGTTGTCATTTAGTTCAGCTTATCATCCTCAGATGGATGGATAGACAGAAGTTGTGAACATAAGTTTGGGAGACTTGTTGAGGAGCTTGGTGACAGAACACCACAGTCAGTGGGACAACATATTACCACAGGCGGAGTTTACTTATAACGACTCGCTTAATAGGAGCACAGGACAGAGTCCATTTCAAATTGTTTATGGCATGTATTCGAGAGGAATTTCTGAGCTGAGGGATTCAGAACAGATTGCGACTAGGAGCGCTAGTGCAGAAGATTCCGCAGAGGCGATGAAAGAACTTCACAGCCAGGTGAAGGAATGATTGCAGAGTTTGAGCCAAGAATATAAGCGGAGAGCAGATAAACACAGGAGACAACTTCAGTTCGAAGTTGGTGATTTGATTCTGGCACATTTGAGAAAGGAAAGGTTCCTGAGTCGAACATACAATAAAATGAAGATGAAGAAAATTGGACCATGTAAGGTCTTGAAGAAATTTGGGGCGAATGCATATGAGATTGAATTACCTGATGGGATCCAAATTTCTCCGATATTCAATGTCTTAGATTTGTACCCTTATAAATCTAAGGAAGAAGAATCAGGTAGGGAACAACTAGAGATTCAGTGGAAAAAACAAATGCTAGTTGCAGAAAAGCCGTAGATGGAGCACATACTGGACAAAAGAGTTGGTAAGAGGACCAGACGAAAGAAATACTTTGAATACTTGGTCAAGTGGAAGGGCCATCCAGTTGAAGATGCCAGTTGGGAGAACAAAGCAGAAATCCAGAATCATGGAAAGACCGTGCACGAGCTCATGGATAGGAGCCCATGAAAATTTTCAAGCGACGGAGTATGATGTAGGAGCATCGCAAGGCGTGCAAGCATAGCTAGCAGTGAGATAGCGCGGAGATAAGAGACAGCTGGAAAAGCACCGAGCACATTTTTTGAAAATGTTTTGAAATATTAATGAAGTCATTAAGTGGAGGCATGCTTGTATTATTGTAAAAGGACCTTGAGCGATCTGCTCTTGTCCATAGTAGATAGGAGCCTTTATGTGTAATGAATGTAGGTAGATAGAATTTAATGCTTAGATTAGACAGTTTTAGAGCGCAAGAGGGAAACGAGATATAGACACCCTCATTGTATAGTGGAAAGATTATTATGTCAAGATAGAGCATAGAGAATAGAAAAAAAGAGAAGAGAGTTGTAGTTGAAAACACCCATGTACAAAGATTTGAATTAATAGAAAGAGCTTCGATTCAAATTCATGGTGTCGTATTTGTTCCTTGTGTATGCATGTTGAATGTTATGCTCATGGATGTTTACTTTATGTTATAGATTTTCTTTTTATGCTTTGTATATGATTTCATGCTTTGTGTTTGAAGTCTGAGAGAGAGTAAGGAATGTGTTTCAATTGTTTCTCTGCCTAAGTGAGTAAAATTCCTGCAAGGAGTGCAATGAAGTTTGTCCGCAAGGAGTGCGTTGACAGAAGTCATATTTCATCTCTGAAAGCTCAGGAGGGATAACAATTGTTCTCATTCTCGCAGAAGTGCAAGTGGAGCACAGGAGTTGTGCAAAGTGTGCGCGGGCCGAGTAAATTCTTAGAGTTTGTGAACCTTAGAAATTGTTGAAGGACTACTGCTGCAGGGAGTGCGCAGAGTCGAAGGACTTCAGTTCTTTGAAGTAATTGAAGGATTCACCGTAAGGAGTTTGTACGGGAGTCTTCTTTAAGACTCGAAGTTGGAGAAATATCAAGAAGGATATGGTATTCGCATTTGTCGAAGAATATCACAGAAGTTTGGTGCCTTGAGGCATTGAAAGGAGGCGTAGCAAGTTTGCGTTGTAGGCGGGTAAGTTCCGCGGAGAAATATTTGGTTAAATTCGCAGGAATTTTCCAAGAAGAAACGAACGGTCGGAATTATTTGAGAAGAATTCATGAAGTCACAAGAGCTACCAGATCTTGTAGATAAGAAGGTACATTATAGCGAGCTTTACTCAAGCGTAAGCTCAGAAGAAATCAGGGCCATAGGATCCAAGTCAGCCAGGGCCATTGGAACGCTCGCGAAAGGCGAGTAGCGAGTGGTGAGTGGATCAGAGTCGTCCATCCGGGGAGGATAGGTGGTAGAGATCTAGAGGTCTCACAAACTCGGATGTTCGCGAGGTGAGAGCCCAAAGGTTGGGTACTCTAGGTTGAGAAAGGTGAAGTCCTGAAAGGGAGACAAGTTCCGTTGTGGGACCGCGTCGACGACATGTCAGAATTCAGTGGTTGAAGAGTTGAAGATTAGAAGGAGGAGTCACGAGATCGCGAGCTGCGATAAGAAGTATTGAGGAGTTTGGGATCTCGACACTTCAGGTGTCGTGATATAAAGAAGAAAACACTTCGGGGAGCAAAGTGGCGAAGTGCAAAGTGGATCATAAGGAATACATGGCAGAATCGCAAGGTGGCCCGTGGAATAGACAGGGAGCCACGCATTGTTTATTGAAGAGATTCAACACCCCATTGACTTTTCGTGTCTCGGGGGTTCGTAAGATAAGGGGATGGAAGTCCAACCTTTCGACTTGAGAAGTGGAAAAAGGCGAGAAGTGCTAGTGGGAAGCCTAGCTGGTGGTCACGCATGGAGGGCGCTGACAAGGGAAGGAGTTATATCCATCTCGTGATCTTGGATATCATGGGATTGAACAAGAGGAGTCGAGAGCTTCGACTTGCGAACTCACGAGTGGCGAGTTGTGACAAGTGCCTCTCAGTTTAGGCCTTGGTCATAGCCAGTGGTCACGTGGAGAAGGGGGGAGCTTTCACCTAGTGTCGTTCGTGCCAAGGAAGCTTCCGAAAGGACCTGTGGATCAAAAAAAAGAAAATTCAAGCAGGGAATTGAAAGAGCCAATCCGGCTCAAAAGTGAAAAGAAGAATGATCCTGTAAGCAGATCCTCGACCTGAGGGCCGAGTGGGTCTGCACCATGCACCCAATCCCAATGTTTAGCACATCCTCTTCAGCACGGGGGTAACGACCAGATGCATCATATTTCTCTCTAACTCATCTAACAACCCAACTGTTGGGGCATATCATTGGCATATTTTATTTTAAATGACCAATATAATGCATGCTTCTACCATTCAACCATTTGAATTATTTCCTATCACTATCCCATTTCCTCCTCTTTTGCTTGTACAATGCAACCAACAGTTGTGTTTCCTTCGAATTGTAAAGAATGAATTTATTGATGGCATCAATTTCTAAATTCACTGATGTATATATTCATGAAATCAAAACGACATATAGTATGCATGAGATCAAACTATACATTATGAAGTTTAGTGTGAATAATTACTGTGTAGAAATTTGATAAATGATAAGTCACTTACTCTTTATCAAGCACCTTTCTCCATTTGTTAGGAGAAGATCCCCTTATCTTTTGTCTTCATCCCTTTCATCTTCCCAAATCATTACACCTAGTGTGTCATCTATATGATTGATGTACTCATTGGCATAATATAAAGACTCATATGATGTGTACCCCTCTACCATACACCCCTCGGTTTTTTTCCTTTGTCAAACAAATCCTTTCAATTTCTTCATGTACCTCTCTAAGAAGAAAATCCAATGACAACAGACCACTCTGACTAATTCAACCTCATCTACTAGGTGAATTAGAACATGAACCTGGAAGTCCATGAAACTCATTGGCAGTTCCTTCTTAAACTAAAAAAATATCAACTATCTCTTGACTTCACAGTGAAATGCTAGCCATATGAATCTCCTTTGATGTGATCCAACGTACAAATGTAGATAATTTTAGATATGGCACATTGTATATCCTGGGGGAA
Organism: Picea engelmannii; assembly: GCA_009831015.1. Lineage (NCBI taxonomy): Eukaryota > Viridiplantae > Streptophyta > Pinopsida > Pinales > Pinaceae > Picea > Picea engelmannii. Next base: position 295,456 of record ML797626.1, read on the forward strand.
GTCATGATTCACACACCCAAGCATGAGCAAATGATAATGCCACTACAAAGTAAACACATACAAAATTAATTATTTTTTATCCCATGGCATAAAAATTAAAACACATAACAAAATCATGTTTTTGACATACGTACTCTTAGAAGGTTCAAATGGTCATGTGATTTCAACCCAGATAAATTTTCTTGCCCAATGAAGTTGTGTCATAGTAAATACCCATATAAAGAAGGCACATTCACACCCAATATAAATTCATTTTCCAAATAAAGATAATCTTTCTTCAAAATCCATGGGACATCACCTTCTTTGAATGACCAAGAAGGACTAGCCTCTCCTCTACTTTCTTATCTTGGCCAATGCTTATTTTTAGTTTTTGAAGAAATAATATCTCTCCTAACAGACAATGTGTCACTTTATTTTGATGATATGTGCCTCCATAAAGAAGATGAAACATTTTTAAATCTTTGCATGGGATAGTAAGTAGGAAATATTAAGATGCTCCCAATATGGGAGCTCATAAAAGACAAATTTCATTTTCATCCCAATGGGAAATTTCTCAACATAGGTGTTGAATAATTCTAGATCATCAAACATAAGCTCCCCATTTGAATCAAACATTTATGTAATCTCCTTCTCCTTTTGTCTCTCATATTCTCTAAGCCATTATATTGGTGTCATTATTCCAGGCCTTTGGGTTCTCTTTGGTTTAGCATTGAAAGCAGATGTTGCTCTTTTGTAAGGGCGTTGTTCTAGGAGGAATACCCTGGAGAAGTCGTACACTATCTTTTGTAGGTGGTTAGACCACCTAGCCTTCAGATAAGGTCCACCAAATTTACATCCATGATACTATTTTTTTACAAGACCTACAAAATTATTAATATATTCAAATCACATTAGATTTGAATATAGAAGAATCACAACAAATTAAATATGCCAAAAAATGTTGTTACATATATAAAAAAAATTAATAAACATGTAATTTAACAGAGAAAACTCCTAAGCCTGGATAATCATGTGTGGTGTAAGAACATATTCCATACAACTAAAACTCCTCTTTGTTGGGATGAGTCTTGATACATTGTATACATGTATCCCTTCCCATAATTCCTTCAATTCATCTACCAATGGTTGTAGGTAGACATCCATATTTTTCACTTGTCTTCTACCAGGGACTATAAGAGATGACATAAGATGTTCATTCTTCACGAAAAACCATGGGGGGTATTTTTATTTATTAATACTACAAGAAAAACAAAATAGTTGGTGTTTTGGGGGGAATATGGGTTGATGCTATCCATGGCTATGCTGAGTCATAGAATTCATACTTCATCCTTGAATTTTTCGGGCCATGTATCCTTTATATGCTTAATGGATATTGAGTCTGTTGGGATTCACATAACTCCCGACTCACTTATGTGTGAGGTATGTCATCCCTGAAACATAGCTAATTATTTTCAACGAAAGATCCTTTGAATCCTTGGGATTATAGGCATGTGCCTCAATATATTATGAGGAAGACCATGTGAGTTTCCCTTTTTATTTTATTTATGGTACCTATCATGCTCACATTTCATACATATCTCTTTTTCAGCATATTCTTCTCTATATAGAATACAACCATTCGGACATGCATGATATGATATGTACTCAACACCCAACATTTTCAACATCTGCTTTTCCTCTTCGTAGCTACTGGGAAAGACATTATCACTCGGAAGAACCTTATCTTTGAATAAACTACAGTTAATGGGAAATAGAAATGTACAATGTCATTTAACGCTCATAAAATCGACCATTTTTAATGTTGATTGTGTGACAATATTTCTCAAAATATACGGGACTTGATGGTCAGTTACCTCAATATTTATGAGAAACATGTGTTTGACATGCCAAAATTTGCTTTCAAGTTGTACAGTAACATTGTTGTATATAGTTGGTAGACTTTGACTAGATAGGTCCAAAGACAAGGGTGGTGGAAGCATATTTCAATCTTTCAAAAAAGGTATCATTGATATGAGAATCATCCCCTAGCTCATTGTTCTGGAATGCATCTACCAGCATTGTCTCCACGGAAATAGTATCCCATAAATAATCATCCATACCAACCTCTATTTGATTGACTCCATTTCCAACATGTGAAGAACTACTATTATTGTAGTAATTCCTAATTGATAAATTTGGACATAGTGGCAATTGAATAGGTGGTTGATTCAACCATTCTTGGTATTCTTCCTCTCTGAGTTGTGCTCTTATTGCATCATTCTCTCGATTTGACATTGTAGTGGGGTGCAACAAAATATGATAGGTATGTCAGGTATGTGCAACAAAATATGATAGGTATGCAACAAAAATATTGAACATTAGTACAACGATGATATTAGTAATCACAATGCAATTGGTTTGTTCAAATTACATTATAGAAAACAATTATTACCATCGCTAACCCGGGATTGCGGCTAGAAGATGGCATGTTACAATTGGCAGGGTAAAGAGGCTATCCATTTTCATATACCAATTGCTTGTGGTATATTGCTCCTGATTAGAGCTTACGACATTTTTGAATTGGTGGAATATTTTATGCATTTGAACTCGATTTTGAATCAGGATCCTGCAAATTTGGATACATTTTTATTCAAATTGACATGGATAAAAAAATAAATTCAATTAGATAATCTAAATATAAATAAAATATGAACTCACTGGAGATGGAAAGGGAGAACTCCGCGATGGACTTTGAGTAATATGGAATGAGATGGAATTTGAAGAATTGTCCATTTGATATTATAAGTTTTTCTCCCTGCACTTATAATGCGACTTTAAGCAGAAAATGTCAATTATGAAGTACTGCAAGTCACGTGAATGCATCTTAAAAGATAATTTAAGATGAATATACTATTTTATGTGAAAATAAAAATTCAGATAACTTTTAAAGCATAATGATACGCTTAATTACACCAAACGCATCAATGCATATATAACAATGTAAAGCATCGAGGCATTTAATTACTAACCACACCGATGATCAAGATTTCAAATAAAAAATGAATTATATGATATCGGTGCTCCAAAAATATTTAGCGCACTGGTGCGTTTGAGAAACAAACGCACCTGTGTGTTATATTAATAAACACATCGATGTTTTGAAAAAAAATTGCGAATTTGTTTTTTACAATTGAAAAATGAGAGGGAATTTCTTTTTTCAAAAATCTAATTTCATAAAGTCCTTTAAATAGTAAGAAGCTATTAACTATTTCATTATTTTTCCAAAATTTATAGGGGATATATTTGCAAGAGAGACATACCCGGGAGCACTGTGGAGCAACATAATTATTCATAAGATCAGAATTTGAAGGGTATAGTGATTCACTCAAAACCATTTTCATATATCCTTTTAAATAATATTAAGTTATTCACTATTTCATTATTTTGCCAAAATTTTCAAGGGAGAGATTTGCAAGAGAGACATATCAGGGAGCACTGTAGAGAAGAAAAATAATTTGGAACATCATAATTATTCAGAAAATCATAATTTGAAGGGTGTGGTGATTCACTCAAAACCATTTTGGAGCAACAAAATTATTCGAAAAAAATAAATAAATAAATCATACTTACCTTAAACCCTTGCATCTTCTTTCTTATATGAATGCAAAATTTCACCTTAGGGTTTAAATCTCTCTATCACTTCACAATTAGGGCTTTTCATTTTAGGAATTTTAGATTTAATGGGTTTGTGTTTCTATATATAAGGCATTTGTCCTGTGATGCAATGGGACCACTTATTGCATCGGATCCAAACCCTCTCAGCCTTGTCACATTTTTTTTAAATGGTTTTTGGTTATGGGTGCACATATTTGACTATAACCCATCGATGTGATTAATGATAAAGCGCACCGACAATGTTGTAACATAATTTTTAAATTTTTTCATTCATCAGTGTGTAATGTTTTTCGGTTATTTTTTTTTTCCATGGTATTTTTTTTGTTTTTTACTCTACTCATCGTGGGGATATCGATGCATATCTCACAGTTGTAATTTAAATTAGTTTTTAAAAAATCATTTTTTTTTATGTCAGTGTGTTTCCTATATCAAACACACCGGTGCATTCATATTGTTACAAAGAACTGGAAACAATATTTGTTTTTTTTTATTTTTTAGCTGAAAAACTATGTGATTTATTTATAAAATATATTTAATAGATTTTGTATTGAATGGTACAGATTTTATATTGATAAAAAAATGTGTGATAATAGTTCAAGTAACAAAAATTCTGATTGACACAATGATAACACATCCCAAAAATGAAAACAGGCAAGTTCTTTGTAAATTCTAAACAAAGTTAATATGTTTGAACTACATGTAAGCTTAACTAATATGTATTGGTTAGTGTGTGTCATGAAGATCCAAAAAATGATGAAGCCTGGTAGTATTATTTGTTATCTAAGTGCAGGAGAGTGTAAAAGCTTGATAGAAAAATTGCAAAAGGATGAATCATGTGAATGAAAAAATAATATTCAATATGAGTTCTTTTATGAATTTTCATTAATAATATAGTTAAGAATATTAGATAACATGTTTCAAACTATCTATTAATTCACATATGTTTAATCTTGTACAGGGACCAACAACGAAGGAACGAAATGTTGTCCTAAGAAAATAAAAATTATAAAAGATGTAAATGATGATGAATTGGTCCTTAGCTCATATGGAGTTGTGTTGGAGGTCAATGAAAGGGGTGGGGGGACTTTTACAAAACCATGAGGGATATAGTGGAACGAACGTATAGATTTACTTTCCACTTAGAGTATAGTAATCAATCTAATGATTCCAAGAACCAAGTTATATCTAAAGTATAGGAAGTGTTTCCAAAGCAATGGTTAGTGAGATCTATCAGACTTGCAATAGAAAAAAAATACAACAAAAAGAAAGAATCATTCAAAAAGAAATATTATTAAAAATATTTTAATTCTAGAATATGTATATATTACTACAAAGAATTCCTTTATTAATATCAATTTTGCTATATTTAGTTTTGATATTGTCAGATAGCTAGCTTACGTTGATGGAAAATTGATTTGGATTGTTGGTTTTCATTGATTTCAACCCTTGGAGAGTGATATTCTAGATTGATTTCAATCCTTAGAGATTGATATCAACACTTGGAGAATTCCGGTAGTGAATTCTGGTAGCGCAAAGGTATGGGTAAGGGACACAAGTTTGATTGAAGTATAAATGAATGTATATTAGTGAATATGCACGTAAGAATATTCTATATGTATAGTACACGTCATTCCATTTCCATTGATATGTGGAACGACACGTGGTTCCTCACGGTTAGTGAGATATGGCCTTGTGAAGTTGGAGGACCCCCAAGAGTATTCTAGAAGCCCCTAGAAGGTCAACAAGAAGTAAATTATTCTAGAAATTCTTCAAGAATATTCCTAGTCAATGTGGTTACAAGGAAAAATTAATTAAATAATAAAGTTGACAAAGTGGTTAAGTGGACAAATTGGCTAAGTGGACAAAGTGCTTAAGTGGATATTTCTAGAGGAAGCTACTTGGAAAGTATAAATAAGCGAGTAAGGGTATCCCATTAGGACCTATTTAACATATTGATTATTTACAAGTGATTGAGGTAACCGAAGATGATATAAGGCGAATTTCAAAGGGAAGGTGAAGTAAAGAAGTTCGAAGTTCAAGGGAAGATAAAGTCTTTTGATGATTTTTTCTAAGGTATGTTATTTACAGGCCATCTCACCATTTTCACAAAATAATTTTTTTTCTAGAATGATTCAAATAGAGAAATATGGAGGTTGTTGATAAAACATATCCAAGTAATTGTGATAAAAATTTCATCTTGTGGGTTGTTTTAGTTTGGGTGTTACACTCTATGGAAGATAGGGTTTTTCGCTAGTCCTGAAACTAGTCTAAAACAAGTGTTCCGAGTAAAAATGTCATAACTTCGTCATAAAAGATACAAATTCAGTGTTACCAAAAGAATTGGTTATATTACAGTCTTTAGTATGTTTTGTACGATTTTCATATCCATATAGCAAATATTTTGCGTGTGGCATGCTCTACAAGTTCACTCCCTAGAATAATCCAAAATTCAGCAAGGTTTGCCATTTTTGCTATAAATCCTTTTCTGGGAGGTTCCAAGTAGTGAAGCTTGGAGGATTTGTAGAGAATACATTGAATTTTATTTTGTATAACATACAAATTTATTCTTGTTGCAAGTTAAGGTTGTTTACTAATCCAAAATTAGTCATGTGAGACTAAAGTAAAGTTTGATGAAAATGTTGGTCTTTTGTTGTTGAAGTTGAGGAAGGTTTGCATGTATGTGATCACACACACTAGTTCTATTATAGATTTACATGTATTTTATATTCATGTTATGATGGTTACATTTGGTCATGACATGGTACATGCTTGAGGCTACATAACAATGAGGTTTGGCACATGGTTTTATGTAAGGGTTTATGGTATTTGGTTTATGGATTTGTGATGTATTGCTAGAGGACTCTTATTGGTTGTCTTGATGTATGTTTTGGTATATGGTTGAAGTATACGTTGAGTTCATGGATGAGATACTTAGTTGGTGAGTTGGAATATACATGAGGTGTATGGTATGGTGATGTTGGTACATCTTGATGAGGTATAACTTATCTTATTGTTGATGCATGATTTGTAGATGCTTGGTACATTGTTAGAGGAACTTGTTGGTAATCTTGTTGGACATATTTGCAGTGATCTTGGAACATGGTTTATGGTTGATGTGGCATATATATATTGGTATTGGTGATGGTTGTGAGTTGTTGTGATGTGAATGGTTGATGCACTTGTGATGGTACAGGTTGTACTAGTTGTTGATGTACATGATTGGTTGAGTGATATTATTATGATATTGGGTATGGGATCTATGTTATCATATCTAATATATTTAGGAGATTATTGGTACAGGTTGTTGGTGTATTTGGTATATGTTGGTACATATTATTGGCATAGGTCGATTACGTGTTATTGGTAGAGATTAGTACATGTTGTTGGTACAAGTTGTGACTGGTTATTGACACAAATTGGTATAGGTTTATAGTGATATATCTCACAGTGATAGTGTGGAAATGGTTTCATCATTTTATTTGACACTTATATTTCAGGGTGGTTGTATGGGACAAGGAAAGGGTGTTGTATCCTCCTTCTGGTTAATGCTCGAGAATCAGGGAGTTGGAGCTTCCTTTAGGTTGGAGCCTAAGAACTAGATGATTGTAGCCACCTTTTGATTGTAGCCAGAAAACCTAGGGGGTTATAACCTCCTTCAGGTTGGATCCTGATAAACTAGGGGGTTCGAGCCTCCTTCAAGTTGGAGCTGGAGAATTGGAATCTGGTGTTGCCTTGAATGTAATTCTTGACATATAAAAAAATAATTATCTGGTTTTCTCTTGCATTGGGTTTCCACGTACATATTGGTGTACTGCGCATTGTTTGGATGTGTTTGTTATTGTTTATTATGCACTAGTGGATGTTAATGTTTATGATACAGTAAAATATTGATGATAAACAAATGAACATGGTTGAATATGTTAAAGGAATATACATTGTGGTTTAAACGATTGATAAATGGTATGATTTCTTATTACTGATTCACCCCCCCTCTTAGTAATCCAACAATTTGTATCAGATCAAGGCTACTTCAGGAAACAGTTTAACCACTAGAAGGTAGATCATAGAGAGAAAAGGTATGTATAAAAATGGAATACCATAGTTTGATGGAAAAAACTATGCATTTTGGAGTAGAAGGATGAAAACATATGTACAAGCACATGGATTTGATGTTTGGAGATCAGTGGTAGATGAATACAAAGCACCAACCATTCCTCTGACATATAAAAATTTAAAGAAACTTGAAGAAAATAATTTGCAAGACAAAAATTCCATCCTTAATGGTATGGTTGATTTGGTATATGTCAAAGTTATGCATTGTGACTCCACAAAGGATATATGGGACAAACTTCAGAATTTTATGAAGGAGATGCCAAATTCAAGGCAACAAAGATTCAAACTTACAGAGGCCAATTTGAACAATTGAAGATGAAGGAAGATGAAAATATTGCATGTTACGTTTTACGTGTTGATGAAACTGTTAATGCAATTAAAGGACCAGGAGAAGAATTTGATGAATCTATAATTGTTCAAAAAGTATTGATATATCTGCCAATCAGATTTGATCCTAATATCTCAGCACTAGAAGAAATAACATATCTGGATTCAATAAGGATGTATGAGCTACATGGAATATTCATAGCCTATAAAATGAGAATAGAACAGGAAAATCTAGTTACAAATGAAGCATCATTCAAAGCATCCAAGAAGACAAAGAAAAAGAGAAAGAAAAATCCAAAGTCAAAATGTACTTGCAGTGATGATTTAGAAGAATATGAAGAAATAGAAAACTTTGTAAGAAAGTTGCAAAAGGGAACATGTAAATATAAAGGTAAGATTCCCTTGAAATGTTTAATTGTGGTAAAATTGGTCATTTTGCAAATAAGTGTCCTTATGCTAGAAATTCAGATAGTAATGAAGAGTGATGCAGGAGCATCTCTTCACGCCAGCTAGCCAGCCAGCCAGCCACATCAAGCGCATGCATTTAAAGCTGAAGAGAGGCATAGCCCTCATTTTTTATTCGAATGAATGTAATTAAATGTCTTAGGCTGGTGAGTCATGAAGTCGTGCTTTGCACAGGCGTATATTAGGTAGGCCTTTAATGTTGTAAAGGATAAGATATAGATCTGATCTACGGACTAGAAAACTATTCAATGTAATTGAATAGGGTAGGTAGGTTGGAGGGAAGAGATCAAAGAGCCCCCTCATGTAAAAGATCAATTTCGATCTCATTTTAAAAAAAGAGAGTAGAATGGTAGAAAGGAATGGATGGTAAGAGTTAGGTTCTGCGAGTAGAGAGAAGAAGAGAAGGAGTCGAGACCTTGTTACAGTCTGTGCTCAGGAACACCTTGTACAAACAGGAATTTTCCAATTAATATAAATAAGAGTTTTTCCTGCATATTTCTGTGTTAAATGAATGTCTGTGAGTGTTCTTTTTTGTTGTAGATGTATGCTATAGGTTTGCATTTGCAGGGAGTTATTTTGATTTCAGACTTGAGAGGTCTTTGAGGCTTCACACCAGGAGGGTGTGACAGAATGTTGTGGGTTCTGATAGCCGTGCACAGAGGGTGCATTTCTGAACTCTGTGGGGTCAGACAGAGGCATTCCACGTGGGAACAGAAGTTGAAAATAAAAAACTTGGAAGAAAGACCTGTGAGGTTGCTGAATACCCCAGGAGGCAAGGTTGTGTATGAAGAAACACAGTTGTAGACAGGACCTCTTATGATTTTTGTAAAGCTATACCAGGAGGGCATTGAGCAGGTGCATTGGGTGCACAGAAGAGGACTGAACTGTTAGAAGTTTCGTATAACTCTGCCAGGAGGGCATTGAGACAGTCTGCAGACAGGCGCAAGAAGAGAACTCTGTTGAGTTCTGTATTTGGAGGAAGAATCCACTGAGGGATCTTCATAGGGTTACTGAACACCCTGGAAATCTCAGTAAGAGGTTTCTTGAGTGAAGGATATCCAGGAGGGCATCTCAGTTCTCCATTTGAGGGAGAAAGGAAAAAGGGACGAGTTTCCTTGGAGGTCGAAGCTACAGGAAATCTCGTGATGGAGAGCACCTTTGTGTGCATGTGAGGACTGTGTAGGAGTGTAGAAGTCATAATCCTTTGAGGATTCAAGAAAATAAGCTCAGGAGGAACAACGTCATTGAGAGCGCACACGAGGACTCGAATTTGTGGAACTCGCAGAGGAAAGGCAAAGGTTAAGGCCTTTGGACACTTGAAATTTTTCCAAGCATAGGAAGAAAGTATTGAAGCTCAGGAAGAGGCACAACAGCTGCCTAATCAGAATGGGAAAGAGATCTGGACCATTGGTTTTCCATGTCTAGGAAGGATCAAGAGGAGTGTGCAAAAGAAACGATCTGGACCGTCGGATCTAGGTCCAATTACCCGTCAGCCGTTGGATATGACAGGAGCTACACAAGGTTTAACTTCGTGAATAGAAGGGTGAAAGTCCCGAAAGGAATTGGTTCATCGGGATATCGACATTCGGGATATCGGGGTCCGGACGACCAGAGGTTGAGACTTTATAAGTCCTGAAACAGTGAGAGAATCGCAGCCATTGATTTTAGGAAGGACACGTGTCATGCGACCATCCAATTCATAGATCCAGACACCAGGACTCATATAGGTGAGCGCTTTTGAATTCGCATCTGGCGAAGTCCCGAGATTTGATCTGGACTGTCCATCAGTTGGGACACATGGTGGAGATCGGGATGTGTCGGCATTTCGGAGTTCGGAACTTCGGGAGTTCCGAGGGTAAAGACACATAGGCATTTCGATGTTCAAAATCTTGAAATCGCAAAGTCGAGAAAAGTTAAAAGGACAGTGTGAGGCCAGAGGAGTCAACGAGGTGGATAAGTGGCGTAATATTGACGTAGAAGTCAATCGCGTTGACCATTTCAGAGCTTCGTGAGTCGAAGTCCCGAAAGCCTTCCATCAAGACTCGTGAGCTCGCGAAGTGCGAAGTCCCAAAACGACGAGAAGTATAGTTGTGGGGGCCAACACGAATCGTTGTCATCGGGAATTAGGAAATCCTGAAGGCCGAAATCACATTTCCTGTGGGAAATTGTTCGTGGTTGCATTCGGGCCGTGAAGGAAAAGGAAGGACCTGTGGATCGTTGTGAGCAGCGATTCCTACGGGAATCGAAAGAGCCAATTCGGCTCACTTGGTGATTGAACGATCCTGTGAGCGGCCTTTTAGTGCATTTACATTTGCATAAAGTGGTATCAGAGTTGATACTTGGTCTGTATACTGCAGGTAGGGAGGGAAAGAGAAGGCATGGTATTGGAAGCTTCGTAGATGATTGGTTGCAGGTAAGTAGCAATCAAGGAGACAATCAAGAGGACTATAGAAGAGGCTGGAAACACTTAGAGTGCAGAGTAACCGCAACAAATTTTCCAGGAGGGCAGACAGAGATAGCAACATGGCTACTGAAGGCCATAGATATGCTGGAAGAAAAATCCCAGGGATGATGAGTACAGCCAAAAGGGGGAAAAAACTTGCCGACATCAGGGAAATAATGGAAGAGTTTGAACTGTGAATGCAGCAGAATACCAGGTCAAGATGGGTACACGAATGGCCCATGAAGCCAAAGGTAAAATGGCCAGTCAAGGAGTTGATGGCTAGAAGACAACATGGGTTGTTAAGAGGATGGTTGAGGCATGTTGAAAACCTCGACGGACCTGAGGAGATAGTTCATATATGTGAACCAGAGACTGGGAAAATTATCAATGAAGAGAATGAAATGGGATTAGCTGGAGATCTCAAGAACTGCCAGGGGGCAGAGAGGAAATTCCAAATTGCCAGGTGGGCAAGGAGTTGAGATCAACTGAAGATCTCACGGACTGTCAGGAGGACAGCCAATAATTTTCACATTTCCAGCTGGGTAATGAGATGAGGTCACTGCAGGATCTCAAAGACTACCAGGAGGGCAACGAAAGGTTTCCAGTTTTCCAGGTGGGAAAGGGAATAGAGATGGAGTCAGTTGATTCCATGGACTGCCAGGATGGCAGCAGGGAAATCCCATATTGCCAGGTGGGTAAGGATGAGAAGGTGAGTTTAGATCAGCCCGAGGAGATGACAGTGAAGTTAAACTCAGAGGTGAGTTTGGATCAGCAGATGCATCTGACAAAGGAGGAAGACCTGAGAACCGTTCTGATGATTGGGGGAATCAAAATATTCCTACCATTTGCCCAAGAGGAGGCCGAAATCTACGTTGCGGTTGATGAGGAAACAATAGAAGAAGAAGGAAAACCAACTGAGACTGTCAAAGAAAAATTGGAGCAGGTATTTGAGACTGGCCAAGCAGAAGAAGAAGAGAATGAGAATTTCGAGGAATGGCTCGATATTTTCAGTGAGGAACCTGAAAGGACTGCAGCATTGGAGCTTGCAGAAGTGGAGGAAGAAGAAGAAGAAAACAACATTAGTTTGGCTGATCTGTATAAACATATTGAATCCCTAGAGAGAAGGGTAATAGTGCAAGGCATGCACATCCAATAGGTGCGGTTGGAAGAAGATGAAGAAGAAGGCATGGGAGATCATGGTGATCTGCCCATTTGCAGAACAATTTTGCAGCTGGGGAGACTGCATAAACAGGGCCAGCCATTTTAGCAACTGGATGAGGTGATAGAATACATTAGAAGGCTGATGGTAGAGTCAACAGAGACTGCCAGCAAGGAGAAGTTGGGCAAAAAGGTAGTAGCAGCGCAACAGCAGAAGAAACAGCAGCAGCAGGGAGATGGAGTGGATGAACAACTCCAGAGGATGATTTGGGATCCAGGAGGATTTCCACAGCTAAGATGGGAAGCTCATGATCAGGAGCTCATTAATTTTTGCAGCTGAGGAGTATGATGCAAGAGCATCTCTTCACGTCAGCCAACCAGCCAACTAGCCACGTCAAGCACATGCATTTAAAGCTGAAGAGAGGCGTAGCCCTCGTTTTTTATTCAAATGAATGTAATTAAATGTCTTAGGCTGGTGAGCCGTGAATTCGTGCTTTTCACAGGTGTAGATTAGATAGGCCTTTAATGTTGTAAAGGCTAATATCTAGATCCGATCTGCGGACAAGACAACTATTCAATGTAATTGAATAGGGTAGGTAGGTTGGAGGGAAGAGCTCGAAGAGCCCCCTCATGTAAAAGATCAATTTTGATCTCATTTAAAAAAAAAAGAGTAGAATGGTAGAAAGGGGTGGATGGTAAGAGTTAGGGTCTGTGAGTAGAGAGAAGAAGAGAAGGATCCAAGACCTTGTTACAGTCCGTTCTCAGGAACACCTTGTACAAACAGGCATTTTCCAATTAATATAAATAGCAGTTTTTCTTGCATATTTATCTGTTAAATGAATTTTTGTGAGTGTTATTTTATGTTGTAGATGTATGCTATAGGTTTGCATTTGCAGGGAGTTATTTTGATTTCAGACTTGAGAGGTCTTTGAGGCTTCACACCAGGAGGGTGTGATAGAATGTTGCGGTTTCTGATAGTCGTGCACAGAGGGTGCATTTTTGAACTCTACGGGGTCAGACAGACGTGTGCCAGGTGGGCACAGAATTTGAAAATCAAAAACTTGGAAGAAATACCTGTGAGGTTGTTGAATACCCTAGGATGAAAGGCTGGGTATGAAGAAACACAGTTGCAGACAAAACCTCTTATGAGTTCTGTAGAGATCTTCCAGGAGGGCATTAAGGAGGTGAATTTGGGTGCACAAAAGAGGACTGAACTATTAGAAGTTTCGTATAACTCTGCCAGGAGGGCATTGAGACAGTGTGCAGACAGACACAAGAAGAGAACTCTGTTGAGTTCTGTATTTGGAGGAAGAATCCACTAAGGGATCTTCGCAGGGTTACTGAACACCTTGGAAGTCTCAAAAAAAGGTTTCTTGAGTGAAGGATAGCCAGGAGGGCATCTCAATTCTCCATTTGAGGGAGAAAGGAAAAAGGGACGAGTTTCCTTGGGGGTCGAAGCTACAGGAAATCTGAGGAAAGAGAGCACCTTTGTGAGCATGTGAAGACTATGTAGGAGCGTAGAAGTCAGAATCCTTTGAGGATTCAAGAAAAGAAGCTCAGGAGGAACAGCGTTATTGAGAGCGCAGGCGAGGACTCGGATTCTTGGAACTTGCAGAGGAAAGGCAAAGGTTGAGGCCTTTGGACACTTGAAATTTTTCCAAGAATAGGAAGAAAGCGTTGAAGCTCAGGAGTAGGCACAACAGCTACCCGATCAGAATGGGAAAGAGATTTGGACCGTTGGTTTTCCACGTCCAGGAAGGAGCGAGAGGAGCGCGCAGAAGAAACGATCTGGACCGCCGGATCTAGGTCCAATTACCCGTCAGCCGTTGGATATGACAGGAGCTGCGCGAGTTTTAACTTCATGAATAGGAGGGTGAAAGTCCTGAAAGGCATTGGTGCATCGAGATATCGACGTTCGGGATATTGGGGTCTGGACGACGAGAGGTCGAGACTTTATAAGTCCCGAAACAACGAGAGAATCACAGTCGTTGATTTGAGGAAGGACACGTGTCGCGCAATCATCCAATTCGAAGATCCGGACACCAGGACTCATATAGGTGAGTGCTTTTGACTTTGCATCTGTCGAAGTCCCGAGATTTTATCTGGACTATTCATCGGTTGGGACACGTGGTGGAGATTGGGAGTTGTCGGCATTTCGGAGTTTGGAACTTCGGGAGTTCCGAGGGTAAAGACCCATAATCATTTCGATGTTCGAAACCCCGAAATCTCGAATTCGTGAAGAGTTAAAAGGACAGTGTGGGACCAAAGGAGTCAGCGAGGCAGATAGGTGGTGCACTATCGACGTAGAAGTCAATCGCGTTGACCATTTCGGAGCTTCGTGAGTCGAAGTCCCGAAAGCCTTACATCAGGACTCGTGAACTCGCGAAGTGCGAAGTCCCGAAATGGCGAGAAGTATAGTTGTGGGGGCCAGCGCAAATTGTTGTCATCGATAATTAGGAAATCCCAAAGGCCAAAATCACATTTCCTGTGGGAAATTGTTCGCGGTTGCATTCGGGCCGTGAAGGAAAAGGAAGGACCTGTGGATCGTGGTTTTAACAGAGATTCTAGTGAGGAATCAAAGAGTCACTTCGGCTCAAAGGGGAATTTGAATGATCCTTAAGACCGAGAGGTCAGGCGCGGGACCTGCTGAGGTAGGTGCGTGTTTGTAAGGCCTATGTCATCAAAGAGGAAGAGACCAAGAAAGAAAAGAGATATCAAAAGGGAAACTAGAAAAAAAAAACTAAATCGTTCAAGAAAAATATATACTCAAGAAAAGGAAGTTCCTCATCTAGTGAAGATGATGAAACCGACAGTGATTCAGAAAAAGTAATATTTATGGCTAAGGAAAGTAAAATAAGAAACTCCGGCAGTTAAGAATAAGAAGACGAAATCGATCTTAGAGTGTAATTAATTAGTCCCTTAGAAGAATTAAGTAAATAAAGAAAGAAAAAAAAGTTACTCAAGAAAGAACTAAATGGAACTCAAAATCTCAACTCAGAGGAATTCGACCAGGTAATTATGAAGTTGAAAATCCAGGTAGAAGAGGACAAAAGGATTGAAGAAATACTTAGAATTCAGCTAGTATAGAAGAAGTCTTATAGCCCTAAAATTCCGTACTCATGCATACATGGCCTTGGCCCTCTTACTTACATAATTTTCCAAAGCACTACGAAGAAGATCTTCTTAAAAAAACATTTTTTAGAAGATGTACGCACACTGCACCATTATATCCCGCATACATACGCATTCTGCACCACCACATCTAGCGTACATACGCTTGTTGCACCATTACAACTCATGTATGCTTGCAAAAGTTGCAAGGAATTCATTGAAATTCATGGGCTATTGGAATTTTCCCAACTAATCCACCTACTATAGCCCATCACCCAACCGAATAACGATCCTTTTTTCATATAAAAGGAGGCGTTGGGGTCTCATTTCACATATAATAATAAGAACAATGAGACTCTTCCCAATTTCACTTTCCCTCCTTGCCCAAGATATTGTTGCCTTTTGTGAGATATTGCCTCAGCATTCCCCCACCAACTAGTTCTTCCTCCATTCAACCCATTCCATTCCATTGAGGTGATCTCAAGGTTGAGAGAAAAAGTTCATTCAAGGTGCACTTGGAGCATGGTAAAGAGGAGCCCGGACCAGGTTCATGGAATGGTGGTTGAAACAAATTTTAAGGTATAATATTTGTATGATGAATAAAAGAATCACATTTGCTTGTCCCAAATGATAGTGTTTTGATTATTTTTATTCATTTATACTTAAAATTTAATATCTATCCCTAATTCATAGATAGAATAGCATGCTTGTAGTTCTTGTTTTCCTATCTTTGGATGAAGGTCAGCCTTGGGAGGAGACATGCAGTCAGTGGAACTTCCAAGCTTGAGGATATCATCACCAGACATGGGATCAAAGGTATAGTTACCAGATCTCTTCTCTTATTTTCTTTCTTTACATTAGTTTTGGTATGTTTGGGGTAGAGTAGAATATGTTAATTTTTAGATGGTTATTCTCTTTGTCTACATCTTGAACCCTGGTCTAGTTTGTTAGAATATGAAATATGTGTGCTCATTTTTTCCATTGAAAATACCCTTTTCACCCAACCATAAGCCGAAGCCACCCTCCAAGCACCTTAACCTTGACAGAGAATCATTCTGGAAGCAAACCCTAGGCTAGATAGCCAAACAAAGGGTAGTGCACCTTTCCCCAAGGATAGCACACCAACAAGAACTGATCAGATAGTCCAAACCTTAGCCAAGAGATAGTCCAAGACAAACATGATCTACTAGGTGCAGCAGCTGCAATGGAAGCTCTCCTCAAATGTACGCACAAGACTGGGTATTGTAGTGCACACAAGACTAGGCACTGCAATTCAGAGACTACCTACCAGAATGAGAACTGGCCTCCTGTATTTATAATAAATCTGGCTAGCTGCCTAGGCCGAATTCTCATTCTAGGTATCTGTCTATTTAGTATATATTATTATTTATGGTTGACTTCTTCTCTTGGAGACTAATAACATAATATAAATTATCTTCTTGAGCCAACAAGTCTTCTAGGGTTATTAGCCAACTCATTAGGGTTTCTTCTTGCTTCCCAGAGTATTCTATCCTCATCAGGTTTACACGTGGAGGTAAATACCTCTCGGAACTACCATAATATCAACACTCCCTCCTAGCTAGGGAGGTATTACAGGTATTGGTATTGAGAAGAAAACATACCATTCACCTAGTAGCATCAACATAGTTATATAGACTAGATCATGACTAGATCATGAGAACCATCATCATCATCAGTTGCATCATCTCTCGAAACCATACTCTATCCGAGTAATCAGAAATGATGCTCACTCCATAGAGTGATACAAGAGCCATTCTTATAATCTAGAAGAGTAAATGTTCTGAATCATTTTGTCTAAAAAATCTATTTTCATCATTCATCTAGCTAATAATTATTTTCAATAAACTGTTGATAGTCTTCAAGGAAATTAGAACAAAATAGAACACAATTGTGTCTATCCATAGTAGTACATAACTCAATCCAGTGATACACCACCAAACCAAGTAACACACAAGTACTTGATCAACAATGTATAGTCATGAACAATGGAACACATCCACCACAATAGTATACATCTACTGTCATACAGTCTTCATAGCAATCATGTGATATCAACCTTCACAGAAACAATGTTATGATATAAACTGAATCATCTGGGCCAATCTTTCACTCACATTTGTGAGATATGAAAGAATATATGCCCTCAGAGTAGAACAATGAGATATATAGACTATTATTCTCAAGCAAGGAAGAATAAGTGTCATGTCTTCTAAACCTGGACCATTCCCCACCCTGGGCCATTCTTCCTACACTAATCAAAGTGCACCCTGGAGAGAATGTATAAACCCTAAGGAATGTCTGTCCTTGATTGTTGAGCCTGGACCATTCCCCACCCTGGGTGCAGGATACCATATATAATAAATACACAGAACATAAATAAAATGCTAGAAATGGCAGAATAACAGTAATATAACCAGCATAATCTCCACAATAACACATAAATAATATGAGAACAACAACTAAAATAACACTTTGATTCAGAAAAAAATGTTCACAGACCTCTTCGAGGGGGAAACCTCCAGTCGAGCAATGCTCTGTTACAATAATATCCAAGATAGGGTTTTCATACCCTCGACCCTTATTTATACTAAATATGTCTATTAAGAGAATCATCTAGAGGAAGGTCCTTCTAAAATTAGAAGCTTCTATTAGGTCTTCTTACATCTGCCTTATTCTATTTTATTGAAAGGACTTATTAATATTGACCTTTATTACATCAGAATACATTGATCTACCTATGTGTGGGTTAGGACCTTAACATGTTCTCCCCCTTAAAAACAACCTTGTCCTCAAGGATTGAGATGTGGAAACTACTGCAGAATGGTAGTTGGTTCCCAAGTGGCATCTGCTGGAGTCATATATTTCCACTGTACTAGCACTTCCTTGATGGTTCTTTAATGCAGGCGATGCTCACGTTGGTCCAAAACTGCTTCTGGCTGTAGCCAAATGGATCCTTCTTCAACTAACTCTGGAAGGTTGGTTTGAATATAGCACTTGGTTCCAATCACCTTCTTCAAGCATGAAACATGAAAAACAGGATGTAGCTTCGACTGATTGGGTAGAGCTAACTGATATGTGACTTGTCCCACACGCTTGAGAACTGCGTAAGGACCATAAAATTTGGGCGCTAGCTTTTGACAATGCTCAGCCTTGAGGGAAGTTTGCTTATATGGTTGCAGTCGCAGAAATACCTGATCCCCTTCTGCAAATTGACGTTCAGAGCGACCTTGATCTGCTTGCTGCTTCATGTGATTATGTTCCATGACCGAGTTCTCTTTAAGGGTACGAAGAATATCCTCTCGGACTATAAGTGTTTGGTCAACCGCCTGGACCTTCGAGGTACCCAGTAAGTATGAGATAACTGAAGGTGGATTCTGTCCATATACTGCTTCAAAAGGAGTCATGCGAGTTTTTGTATGGTATGTAGTGTTGTACCACCATTCGGCTAGGGGTAACCATTGAGCTCACTGGTGTTGTTTTTCAGAGGAAAATCACCTCAGATATGTTTCCAAACACTTGTTGACAACTTCTGTTTGACCATCTGTCTGGGGATGATAAGCTGAGCTGAGATGCAATTATGTGCCTTGTAGCTTAAACAGTTCTTGCCAAAAATTGCTTGTGAAAGTTGGGTCACGATCAGAAACAATAGAGTGTGGCATGCCATGAATCTTGAAGATCTAGTCCATGAAAATTTGAGCCACCATGGATGCATTAAATGGGTGGTGAAGAGCGCAAAAATGAGCATACTTGGAAAGACGATCCACCACCACCATTATGATTGATTTATTCCCCGATTTGGGTAAGCCTGTAATAAATTCCATAGAGATATCCTTCCAAATAGCAGGGGGAATTGGAAGCAGTTGGAGGGTGCCAGGAGATTTGACTGTTTCTCCCTTGTTACATTGACACACCTCACATTCAGTGACAAACTTATGGATGTCCTGTTTCATACCATCCCAGAAAAAAGAATGTTTGACCTTGTCATATGTTTTGGTGAACCCAGAGTGCCCCACTGTGGGTGTAGCATGAAGCTCAGAAAGTACCATGGATTTGAGCTTGGATTGTTTACTTAAATACAAGCGGCCTTTGTATCGAAGCTCATCCTGGAGCCAGGAGTACCCTGGGGAAGCCGGAGCCTTGGTCTGTAATTGTTGGATCAGATGTGAAATTTTGGGATCTTGAAGCCATTCCTGACGCAAAACTTGGAGCCAATCGGGTACAATGAAGGAAAGAGAAAAAATGGATCCCTCGTCTTCATATTTCCAGGACAGTGCATCTGCCACGACATTGTTATTTCCCTTCTTGTAAATGATATCATAATCATATCCAAAGAGATTAGTCAACGATTTTTGTTGTTTCTGGGAGGAAATGCATTGTTCCAGAAAGTACTTGAGGCTTTGATGATCGATCTTAATTTGGAAGCGTTGCCCCAAGAGATAAGGACACCACAACTCAACGACATGCAGAATTGCCAACATTTCCTTTTCATAAATGGGTTTGCCCA
>ML797626.1:328177-339787 GCA_009831015.1 Picea engelmannii
AACAAATGTCTGGAAGGCTACCTTTGTTTCTTTGTCTCTGATAAACAAACACAATGGTTCAAATGGTTACCCTTGGAAGAATGGTGGTATAACACTTCCTTTCATACTGCAACAAAAATGACAACATTTATGGCACTTTATGGGTACCACCCTCCTTCCATCACTTCTTCTCTAAAAGAAAAATCTAAGGTTCAAGTTGTGGAAGATCACATCAAGAATCAACAATAAGTTCTCCAAATCTTAAAGGACAACTTGACCATGGCACAAAATCGCATGAAACAACAAGCAGATCAACATCGTAGTGAAAGAAGTTTTGAAGTAGGGGATTGGGTGTTTTTAAGATTACAACCATACAAACAGATGTCCCTCAGGCAAGCCAAGAAGGATAATAAATTATCACCAAAGTACTATGGCCCTTATAAGGTGTTGCAAAATATTGGTACTATGGCATACAAATTGGAGTTGCCTACATCTTCATGAGTACACCTAGTTTTCCATGTTTCATTCTTAAAGAATCTTATAGGTGATAAGATCCCAGTTCAAACTATATTTCCAGAACTTGATGAGGAAGGAAAAATCATATGGGAGCCTAAATCCATCACTAACACAGGAATTCTCTAGCTGAGGTATAGATCCATTCCAGAATATCTCATTAAATGGACGAGACTATTGGTTGAAGATTCCACTTGGGAAGATGAGTCTTTTATACAGAAGCATCCAGAGTTACTCAAGCGTTGCAGACAACACTTGTCTCAAGGGGAGGGGCATGTTAAGCCCTAATATTATCTCATTACCCCTTAGTTGGGGCATATTATATTAGTAATGTTATTTTATTTATGTCGGCTTTAGGCCATTAATTGTAATTATACCTCCTAGTCTCCTATATAGACCAAGGAGACATTTTCATTTTGAATCATCTTGTAATTGAACATTTAAGTGGGGTAAAAGGAGGTTTCCCCCTCGAAGAGGCTTATTATCTGAAATTATCTCTTTTTCAAGGTGTTGAGAACTTTTTCTGAGGTTTTTCTATGCTATATTGATATTTGGTTCTTAACATATGGACACATAACTCAAAATTTTAGAAGAATGATAAGGCCTCCCATGAAAGAAAATGTTGATGTGGGAAACAAGAAGGTTTGGATAAGAAGTGGAAAACAACAGGAGAACGTAAATGAATAATAGGTCCAAGGAATCATACTTTCAGAATTTGCAGTAGCACAAAAACATGATGAATTTACAGGAAAAGAGGAAACTGTTGAAATTCAAATGGAGCATGAAGAAGACATCAAAACTCAGGATGATGACAAAATTTAGAGAGAGAATGAAAGGGAAGATGTATTTACAAACGAGGAGGAATATGACTCTTCATCAGAGCGGGTATTGGTCTAATAAATTTGACTTGGATATTCCCAGGTAATATGAATAGTATACAGGAGGAGTCTATGCAATAGCTGAGACATATGGGTCAGCTGTTATAGAAATATTTATCTCACCCTATGAAAAATTGATGATAAGGCCTTTTCCATTTTCCTATGCAAACTGGAAGTCCCTTTTTGAAGTTCCCAGAGAAAAAAAATTAATTTTTCCACATATACGCGCCCTAACAACTATACAACATGTGTATATGCAGGTTTCACCATGACAACCAACATACATCGGGTGTTGTGCCCCAAATTTAAAAATGGTGTTGGGTTTCCATGTCATGTCATGGGATCCATGATCCTTGACCTTCCATTTATTGGAAATGTTCTGACTCGGCCCTTAAGTTCCATTTGAAGGCTATAAATGGGCCATATCCATGTTGTGGAAAAGGGGAGAAAAATTCAACTTTGAGAGCAAAGTTTCTCTCGAGAAATTATTCACTTCATATTGAGTTTGCATCCCTTTTTCCTTTTAAGTTTGAACAGATTGTTCATCCCCCAAGATCTTCCCTATTTGATGGAGAACATCATTGTCTCTCTTATATGAGCTTTCCTTTGGTGGAGGATTGAATTGATGGAGGCCCAGCTAGAAGGGAATTGGTTTCTCAGTTTTGAACGTGCTGACACGAAATTTTTCCATTCATACACTTCTGTTGATTACATTTTAATAGAAATATTATTTTCTCATCCAATTAATGTATTGCAAATATTTGAATCGTTATTCCATGGGCATATTTGTTATGAATATTGATGGATTATGCTATTGAATGTGCTAACTTTATATATTATCACCATATGTGTGCATATATTGGTTGTTGAGGACAAGTTGCAAGTGTATTTCTTTGAGTCAAGTGCTGAATGGTGGACTTCATCAAATGTCTATAGAAGGTAAGATTTTTAGCTTGTCTTATTTGCATATTTGTTTATATAGAATACTTGATATTAGAGTTGATTTCTGTAGTCATTTCCATCTGTTGTGGTTTACCCCATGCTATATAGTGATTTTCCTCATAACATCAACATTGTGGAAGGTTGATTAGAAGAGTCTAAGATAGTGTGGACAAATATGGATTCATTTATTGGTTCAGAAAGTGGTTTAGAGATTGATTCATAGAATGGTTCAGCGAGTGGTTCAAAGATAAAGGAACATTATCATAATGGATGATAATGACACAGAAATATTTGAATGCTTATTCTTGAATGTTTTTCATATATGTCAATTGATTACTCAAGGAAGCACCAATGGAAAATAACTCCAATAGGTTGAGGTACAGGTTGATGCATGTATGATGCATGGACAAGTCCAACGATCATCATAGGAATAGAAGATCATGGTATTGTTGAACAATTGATTAGTGTTTTGGTAGAATAGAAACATATGAAATAGAAGCAGATTGAAGTTATAACATGTTGTTCCTAGTGATTACATGACATATTGCAGAGAAGATAGGGGGAGTCATACCCACAAGGGGAGTTATTTTATTAACCATGATTATTTAGAGCATGTACATTATCATATCGTCAGGGGGATTTAATCATTTTCAAAGGGAGAGTGAAAGTAATCATAGATATGAAGACATGGGGAGTAGCCCTAAGGAGATTTCAGTAAGGGGGAACAACCCCAAGGAGAGATACCCTTTTCCATTGATGTTAACGGGTGAGACATAGAAATATTGATGAGGAGTATGAGCATGAATGTTGTCATGAATAAGTGTTTCCATCAATGTTGGTGTTGTCATCAATTCGAAAGGGGGAGATTGTCATAAAGTTGTCTTAGGTTGATGGATAGTTGGTTTGGATTGTTGGTTGTCATTGATTTCAACCATTGGAGAGTGATATTGTAGATTGATTTCAACCCTTAGAGATTTATGTCAACCCTTGGAGAAGTCTGGCAGCGCAAAGGTATGGGTAAGGGACACGAGATTGTTTGAGGTATAAAAGAATGAATACTAGTGAATATGAAAGTAACAATATTCTATATGGATAGTACATTTCATGTCTGTTGATGTCGAGGGACTAGGGGAGAAGAGACGAGAATATCACCCTAGGCTTAAAGCCCCACACAAGAAAGCACATTGAACTCTAGGCCAATTTTCTGCTAACCTACAGTTCAAACATACATTCTTTTTCCTTGTAATTTTCCTTTTAATAATATTTACTTTTTATTTAATTTATTATCTTTATGCTGTTTACAATTTAATTACTTTATATATTTGAAGTAACAAAATTAAAATTAATAAAATAAATGCAAATAAATAAAAAATAAAAAGGCAATGTTTTTGTTTTTATTTTAGCAAAAAAATAAGTAAAGCAAAGTTAACTAAAAGCTAGATAAAGTTAATAAGCTATATTAGTTTTAAATTAATTTAATTATATGAAAAGTTTATTACATAACATTAGTTTGAAGAATAGAGAAATACCATTTTTGATGATATGACATTTTTATATTTTCATTTAGAAGCTAGGATATAATTAAAAAATAATAAAATCAAAATAGTAAAATAAACAAAAGTTTATGCACACTAGCCAACTAATAAATAAAACTTAATAAGCATGATTATGTACAAAATAAACATATTTTTTTTTTCTTTTTATAATTTTATTTAATTTTTTTTACTCTGAATTCAAAGTGTTAAATTAATAAAGATGAGAAAACTGAGGACTTTAAAGAAAAATCAAGGAGATAGTTTCGAGTGAGAAAGAAATAATTTTCATTAAAAAGGCTTCGTGTACAAATTCATAAATCTTCAAAATATGCAAGTCTTTGCGTAGACTAGGGATAGGTATATGGTCTTTATCCCTTCTAGACATATGTACAATAGAAATACCAAGCATGAAAAGGAAAAAAGAAAGATGAGCCAGAAGTGGAATAGAGCAATGGTAGCGTATCACAAGAAGGAAACTTGGTGAAGGCCAGCAAAGCTCATCCTCGATTTATCCTTATCATTTCTTCGCAAGACCCCTTGTTTTCAATGCTTTCATCAATCCCTACTAAAGATGTAAAAGAAGAATGAATGGAAACGATCATCACAACACTCCAGGCATATCTATCTCTGAATTTTCTACCAAAGTTCTCTCTCAAAATTTTCTCTCTAAAAATATCTTCTTCAGAAAATATTTGTTCAGAAAACTCCCTTCTTTCTTGTTGGGCATTGCCTCTTTTATCTCCTTTTGTGGACCATTCCTTCAGTTTTTAGTTCCATAACCGAACTCAATTTTCCATAACATATTACCAAACTAATCGTTTTTTGTTATTCCATAACATTTGTTTTCATTTTCCTCAATAGTGTTATAGTTATTTTCCATTGAATGTTTTATATATAGTCAGATGCAAATATAATTAACTCTATGTCGATAATAGAAATATAATTCTGATGGTTCTATTTTTAAATACTGGCAAAGGAACCTTTCAAATTTTTCTTCAGATCACCTGTCAATCATTTTACAATAGATCGATCCCTTGTATGTCTATCTTGCAACGTCCGAAACTCATTTGTAAAATGCATGTTTTTCAAGTGAAGTGCATCCATTGTTGCCCACAATTCTTTGACCCTTTTAATCCATCATCCTCTTTCATTAATGGTTTTATGGAATCATCTCTGGATAGATGAAGCTAGATAACGTCGTTCACAATCCACTTAATATTAATATCATTCATATTTTCTCTTAAAAAATGAATCGGGCTTTCTCTGGTCGAAATTGAGCATTGAGATGAACCCTGTAACTTTCCTGATCTCTTCAATGGGCAGAAAAAAGTCTCATAATTATTCAACGTGACATCATAGATATGATAAGAACATAAAACATTTGTTTGAAAGGAACAACTTCACCACTTAAATGTAGACATAGAATTCCAAATTCTTTTACTACCTTTCCCAACAAGCCCAGTGTTAAAGTGATAATAAATCAAGTGCTTCAGATATTTGCACATTCTTATTTGCCACATAAGCCGATACTTCTAACGATACATACTAGTCAACTTCCCTACATGTGAAAATGAATGTAATCCATCTGCTGACTGGAAAGAATCTACATTTCCCAATCAAAGTTGTATATTTGCATCAACAACTAGCTTTGTTAATCGAAAAATCTAACGACATAAATGAAAATCATTTCTAAAACATGACTTTTTACGCCCCTGGGTTGTAAGTGTCTTCACAGTTTCATATTAAAATTGTAATAGAGATAATTCAAGATCTGTCAACATATTGTAACTTATCTACAAACTTGAATCCCCGCCTCTGCCCAATCTAGCTCAGTTATCTTGAAACATTTGGTAGCTTGTAGTGAATGAAACAAGTATTTATTCTTTTGAGACTTTGGAGGCCTGTGATGAGGTTCATTCAACACATAACATTTTAGGAGCTTCTTATAGCTCACACAAACCTTCATTGTATATGTGGGAGGACAATGTTCCTTGTATTAATAAAAAACACGAGGAATATCTTTCGCTCGTCGCATACGATCTTATCACATATTGAATGGTCATGTAGCAAACAATAATGAAATACCTACAGTTGTTGTATAGTCTAATAATTTATCTCTCGCATACCGTTCACTGTCATGAGAATCATAGTCTCCCCACCAAATTTTCACATCGAACCAATATTTATTGTTTGCCTTCTGAGAAAAACCATCCTTAGACTCTTCCACAAGGCTGGGCTTGCACATTGGCCATTTATCCGCTGGAAAAGATCTATTACAAAACCTTCATGTACTTTATGCCACAGATGATCCCTAAATATTTGTATCAAATATATCTTCATTGTTGTAATTTTTCCATGCATGAAAATTCCAGTCAAATTCAACTGCACTTGAAAACCCACATAAACATTGGCACGGTTGATGTTAGGTGACCACGAAAGTGTAAATCTCCGATTGGGAATTTGATTCATCCATGATCTTCGTGCATTTGTAAGCCTTTTGTAAAGTTGTAGGTCCCTCCCAGGATGAACCGATCACTGTCTTCTTTCAAGGTTAGTACCAAAAATCGTAGACAACTTAGGACTGTCACCTTGTTTTTCCCACCTTCCTTTACATTTAAATCCGAGTCTAGAAGCAAAAATCCATTTCCCTCTACATTGCCATTTTTGTCTCCAAGGAAAGCAGTTAAAATATCACCAGATGCAAGGAAACGAGTAGTGTAAGTGTATCGTGGATCCTTGGCAGTAACAATAGCATGAACACGACCCGATACCAGTCATCACATATAATCGAACTTTATTCCTTGCCATCGCATTGAATAATACGTCCCATAGTGTGCAATACTATAAGGATAATGCCAAAAATGATAATTTGAGAAGTGTGGTAGTCATGAAATCACTTAATATTTTAAGTGTGACATAAGAAAAATATTGGAAATTGGGATCATGGCATAGCTTTAATGAGAAGTACATATAATAATTATTTTTAATCTTGAATAATGGGTAAGGCATGAAATATGGTTAAAGCGATAACAAAAGGGCATGGTAAGAGATTTTTTTTTGAAAAGTAATAAAGAAAAATATAAGATATGGAATGGGGTAGTTAATAAAGCCAAGGTAAACACATGGTTTAAATAAAACAATTATCCTTTGATATGAAGAAGTGCCAAAATATATAATTTTAATTATGGTAATAATGTCACCAAATTCTATAAAGAGAGGTATGAGAAAGGAATTGAAGGTTATGAAGAAATTATGACAAGGCCAAGAATGTGGGACGTGGGACAATAAGCCTTTTAAATCATAGATTAAGAACCATGACATTTTTGTTCAAGAACCATAAAAACCATCATTTATTCGAGTACAATTGTAACCTCTATATCGACCAATGATCATTGCCAATACCTTTTCAATTATATAAAAGTTTTTTTGAATGATAATATATCCAAAGACATATTCCTTGAATGTGTAACAACAACTCAGTGGGAGTAAGCACAAATTTTCAGCAAGATTTTACGCCAAATGAGGGGAAGCCTAGCAACGCTTTGTCGACTAAGTACTATTGACAAAAATCGTCCTCAACAATGCCATTTATGTTGATATGTGGAATGCCACGTGGTTTCTCATGGTTATTGAGATATGGTCTTGTGAAGTTGGAGGACCGCCAAGAGTCTTCTAAAATCCCCTAGAAGGTCAACAAGAAGTCAATTATTCTATAAAGTATTCAAGAAGATTCCTAGTCAATGTGGTTGCAAGGATAAATTAATTAAATAATAAAGTTGGCAAAGTGGTTAAGTGGACAAAGTGGCTAAGTGGACAAAGTGGTTAAGTGGATACTTCTAGAGGAAGCTACTTGGAGAGTATAAATGAGAGAGAAAGGGTCTCTCATTAGAACCTATTGAGAATATTGAATATTTACAAGTGTCAGAGGTAACCAAAGGATATCTAAGGATAATTTCATAGGGAAGGTGAAGTAAAGAAGGTTGGAATTCAAGGGAGGATAAAGTCTTTTGATGATGCTTTCTAAGGTATGTTATTTACAAGTCATCTCACCATTTTAGCAATAAATTTTTTTATAGAATGATTCATATAGAAAAATATTGAGGATGTTGAGACAACATATCCAAGTAAATGTGATAAAAATTTAAGCTTGTGGGTATGTTTATTTTGGAAGTTACACTATGTGGAAGATAGGGTTTGTGGCTAGTACTGAAACTAGTCTAAAATAGGTGTTCAGGGTAAAAACATCATAACTTCGTCATAACATATCCAAATTCAGTGAGACCAAATTAATTGGTTAGAGTATATTTGTAGTATGTTGTGTACCATTTTCAGATCCATGCAAAAAATACTCCTTCATGGCATGCTCTACAAGTTTTATCTCTAGAATAAGCCAGAATTGATCAAGGTCTGCCATTTTTTCTATAACTCCTTTTTTGGGAGGTTCCAAGTAGTGAAACCTGGAGTATTTGTAGAGAAGAAACTGAAGAATAATTTTTATAATTTTCATACCTTTATGCATTACAGGTACAAAAGTATTCTTGTTGCAAGTTAGGGTTTTTGAGTAATCAAAAATTAGTCATGTGATACTAAAGTAAAGTTTGATGAAAATGTTAGTCTCTTGTTGATGAAGTTAAGGAAGGTGTGTAGGTATTTGATCACATAGTCTAGGTCTATTACAAAGTTACATGTATGTTATATTCATGTTTTTATGGTCATATTTGGTCATAACATGGGACATGCTTGAGGCTACATAATAGTGAGGTTTGTCACATGGTTTTATGTAAGGGTTTATGGTATTTGGCTTATGGATTTATGATGTATTCCTAGAGGACTCTTGTTGGTTGTATTGATGTATTGTTTGGTATATGGTTGAGGTATATGTTGATTTCATGGATGAGATACTTATTTTATGAGTTGGCATATACATCAGGTGTATGGTATGGTGATATTGGTATATCTTGATGAAGTATAACTTGGCTTGTTATTGATAGATGATTTGTACTTGCTTGGTACATTTTTAGAGGCACTTGTTGGTAATATTGTTGGACATATTTATAGCGATCTTGGAACATGGTTTATGGTTTATGTGGCATAGATATCTTGGTATTGGTGATGGTTGTGAGGTGTTGTGATGTGCATGGTTGATTCACTTGTGATGGTCAAAGTTGTACTAGTTGTTGATGTACATGATTGGTTGAGTGATATTAGGTATGAGATCTATGTTATCAGATATGATATATTGAGGAGAGTATTGGTACAGGTTGTTGATGTATTTGGTATATTTCGGTATATCTTATTGGGACAGGTTGATTACAAGTTATTGGTACATATTGGTACAAGTTTTTGGTACAGGTTGTTGGCACAGATTGGTACAGGTTTACAATGATATATCTCACAATGATAGTGTGGTAGTGGTTTGATCATTTATTTAACACTTATATTTCAGGGCAGTTGTATGGGAAAAGGAAAGGGGGTTGTGGCCTCCTTCCGACTGGTCTCATAGAATCGGGGAGTTGGAGATTCCTTCAAGTTGAAGCTTGATAATTAGGTGTTTGTTGCCACCTTTAGGTTGTCACTAGAGAACCTAGAGGGTTGTAGCCTCCTTCGGGTTGGAGCCTGAGAAACTAGGGGGTTGGAGCCTCCTTTCAATTGGAGCTATAGAATTGGAATTTGGTGCTTCCTTGAATGTAATTCTTGACATATAAGAAAACAATTACGTGGTTTTCTCCCACATTGGGTTTCCACGTAAATATTGGTGTATTGTGCATTGTGTGGATGTTTTTGTTATTGTTTATTATTCACTGATGGATGTTAATGTTTATTATACAGTAATATCTTGATGATAAACATATGAACATGGTTGAATAAGTTAAAGGAATATACATTGTGGTTTAAAGGATTAATAAATTGTATAATTCATCATTAGTGATTCACCCCCCCTCTGAGTAATCCAACATATATATCAATATAAAAATAATTTATTGTCAGCATGCTACTTTTTTCATCAAGACTATGAAAATCTCAAAGGATCAACGAGATGATATCCAAAATATGTTAGTACGAATGCCCAAAAAAGTTTAGAAGGATATGGTCAAAGAAATGGGCATAATTTCATCGCAGGAGGAGCCATCTCAACAACAACATGCTTCAAATGTATTAAATCATTGAATTTTTCTATTAGGTACATATAAATAAATAATTTAGCATTAAATATTAATTTCCAAATATTTTCTTGCAAAAAATAAAACAAAATGGAACTCATTCAACACATAAAACATGACGACAAGGAAGAAAATGGTTGATAGCAAAGTTTATGAGTAATTGTTATTTCCTTATAACATTAACCTAAGATTTCATTTTTTCCCTGGATGGGGTGCCACGTAGAGAAGGAAGGACACACATAAAAGAGTTGGGTGATGCCATAAATGTTGGCCACCGGCTCCCATCTCCTCACCATCAAAGATGGGAGTGAACCCAAGCAGCTGAAACCAGGCGACGAGGCCTCTCACGCGAGTGAAGAGGACGATAGATTAGCACATTAAGAATATAGCCTTAATGGCCAAAGCTATCACCTTCATCCTTATCAGCCGCCTTGGAGGATTTGTTATGCATTTGGAAATTGAAGGGCCAAAGGCTGAACCTTTGGAGTGTTGGAATAGAGACACCTTTCCAGTCGGAATTTTTTCCATATATTTGATTCTCTACATGCCGAGAGAAAGGGGATGGCCTCACAGAGGCATGATGTGGTATGCATATAACTCCCACAGGAAGTGACAGAAGAATTTTGAAAAGTCATTGGCTATAGCTTCCACTCAGAGAACTAGGAAGTCTGGGAGAACTGGAACGCCTCCCATGGCGTATGTGGAGGAGATTGTTCTGGATGAACCCATCTAGGATTACCTAGAACATCTCCTCTTCACTGTCCCAGACAATTGGGATGCCCCCACCTATTTCGGGAATGATTCCAAGCCCCCTGCTCCAAGAATAACACACAGTCCCACGGAAGATTATCCAGCTGAGGAATGCACAACCTGCTATGTTGAGGAAGAATTCTTGCACGAAACAGAAGAAAAGATCAATACTATAAGTGGTGAACCTCCAAAGTAAGTGGAAAAGAACAAAAAGCAGAAAGAACACCAAGGTGGTAGCGTAAGCAAAGGTAGGGATGAGACCGATGCATAGAAGCTATCTCCCCTCTCCTCCACTCTGTGAGAATTGCAGGACCAACCACCACTCCTCCACCTGGAGCACCTGGAACTAATCTTCGAAATGCACAGCATGGTGGACAACCAGATCTTCAGGGCCATCCAAATCAACCAACGCCTTGATATGATGTACATCACTTACTCTAGTACATCCCCAAGATGACAATGCCCTACGTGCGCACAGGCCTACGCGATTCCAGTCAAACAGGGAAATAATGGCGAAGATGACGAGAACACTGGATAAAAGGTTTTATGCATGTTCATAGTTAGAAATTTTCTTTTGTTACAAACCAAAGATTTAGCTCAGTTAGACTATAGCAATGTTGTCGGTAGCGAGGTAAAGAACAAACTTAATCTAATGGCGGCCATGCGTCCTGGTTTCCTTCGGGCAAGACAACAGCCTGTTATTTGTTGTTTGAAAACAAGTGGAATGGAATGGCCAGCTGTATCGATTTCCTCTCCAGGTGGGACAGCTGTCACTCCAACAAGACTTTGTAAATCTGTAACTTTAATATAAACATGACCCTCCCTTTTTTACTTAAAAAAAAAAAAACCTAA
>ML797626.1:349821-385630 GCA_009831015.1 Picea engelmannii
TTTGTGAAACATATGTAATTTTTATGTTGTTTTTGTTATATATCATTTTTTTTATACCATAGTTTTTGACAGATATGTGTTTGTTGTGTGCAGATGTGGGACCAGTGTGACCTATAGACTATGCGAGGAATAGACATCATCCTCGGCTAGGGGCCGCACCTTCCGCTGCATGGGGACCAACAGCAGCAGGAGAGCTTCCAGCCAAGGAAGCTGAGAGGGTGTTGAGATGAGTCGAGTGAAACTTTACTTCACTCACTCGCACGGTCCCTATGGAAGAGATTGAGGATCTGCCACCATCTATGCAGCCTCATGTAGTGGGGGAACCACAGATGTGGATTCGATTGTTTTGGCGTTTTTCAAACACTGTTGATCAGTACAACAGGGCCCATAGGACTTGACCTTAGTTAGAATTTTTACGTCCTGAGAGAACTACTTGTATATATTTTTTGAGGGCATAAGCCCCATGAATCGTTATTGGTCATATTTTTGAGGTGCTTGTGTCCACCTATGTACTCTGGTGACTATGATATTATATATGGATTTTTATGTCTTTTTGTGTCTTATGGATCATTTTTTCATTTAAAAATGTATTTACAGGTTTATGTGTATGTCCTTTCATATGTGTGTAAGATGCCAATATAAAATTTGATTAGCTAGAGTATCTGCAATTTGGTTTAATCTCCTAGGAACATGAAAATATGTAATATAATCAAAGCTTCATTCTAAGAGACGTACCCTAAGGAATCATTGGTGTAAAGTCGGATCATGAACACGGTAGACTCTATTTAATTGGGACACAACCAGTTGAGCGTCGAGATAGACCCGAAGATGAGAGATACCAAATGACAAGGCATCATGAAACAACTCAATAACTGCACTATACTCAGTGACATTGTTTGTGGTGTCACCTAAGCATATACCTCTAGAAGATAATAACTGGCCTTAGGGTGTAAAAATTATCCAAGTTGCGGAGGTAAGCCTCCGAGTGTGTTGGCTAGCACCATCTACGTACCCAATGAACACCTCGGATTCACTTGACATCTGTCATAGTGAAAAAAAATAACATCAAAAATGACACATCCATAATACTAAAAGAAACTAGAAAGTAATAGTACAAAGACTATACATATGTTACAAAAAGTTACCCATGGTGACCTGCCTAAGAGTAATACTTATTGAGGTAGAGTCCATTCCTAGGCTTTACCAAAGAATTCCCTTCAAAGTCAACTAGATGATAAGCACCCTTTCTTAGAACCTCTTTTATGATGAAAGGTCTGAACCACATGGGTTTGAATTTTCCTGCCCCCGGGGGGGTCCTTATCTTGGTCATAGACCAAGACAAGGTCTCCTTCAGTGAAAATCCGAGAATGAACAAACCTATCATACTGACACTTGACTTTATGTTTGTGATCCTCGTTGTCCAGGGCCACATCACGATGCTTCTCATTGAGCCACTCAAGGTATAATAACCGTTCTTCAAGTGGAGAAGTATCTGGCAATAATTGTACTGCCAACTTTAGGGATGGGATCCGACATTCGATAGGCAAGACTGCTTCCAACCTGTAAATGAGTTGAAAAGGTGAGAAACTAGTTGCAGTCTTAACAGACGTTCGGTAAGCCCATAATGTCGAGTATAACATCAAATGCCAATTTGACTTGGCTGAGTTGATCGTTCGTTGTAGGATGGTCTTAAGAGATTTATTTACATCTTCCACCTGACCATTTTCTTGGGGGTAGTAGGGTGACAAATTTTCTTGCTGTAACCCAAGATTTGATGTTAAATTGATCATCATCTCATTCTGAAAGTGCCTTCCATGGTCAGTGACAATCTCCCTCGGGACGTCGAACCTTGCTATTATCTGGTTGAATAAAAAGAGAGTTGTAGTCTCTCCATCATCTTTAAACGTTGGCATAGCTTCGACCCACTTCATGAAGTAGTCTATGACTATGATGATATAACGGTGCCCCCTTACTGAAGGAGGGTTGCATGTAGTGTAATCAATCCCCCACTTGGTGAAGGGACCAACTGTGATGATAGGAAACATGGGAGCGGGATGTTCCCTCATCCTTCGAGAGAATATCTGGCACAGGTGGCACTTCTTGACCGATTCGATACAATCTTTGATTAATATCAACCACAAGTAACCTTCTCATAGAATATTTTGGGTTGTTGCCAACCCCAATAAATGAGGGCCACATGCTCCGGTATGGCAATCATTAAGCATGATAACTACTTCTTCGTGAGTGAGACATTGGCACAGGATGCAGTCTACACCTCTCTGATACAACATATCACCGAGTATGAGATAATTCTTAGCCTGATGGCGTATACGTCAACGCTCATCACGAGAAGAAGAGGTGGGGCACTTCGAAGTCTAGAGATAGATAAGTATATCTCTTTACCAGGGATCTGAAGATGTGATCAAAAACATATCTCCTCTGATAGGTGACTCTTTGGGCACAACATCACCTGACTCAACCAGAAGTTCTGAAATAAGTTCTGCGAAGACCAGTGACTTTTTGGATTTCGCTGAAATGAAATCTAAGTCAAACTCCTGGAGGATGACTATTCATATACTGATATTTTTTCCTATTACCCGTCGTGTCAACATATACTAAAATGGATTCACGAAAACAATGATGGTGGTCTTGCGAAACATAGCATAATGACAAAACCGTTGAACAACATGAACTGCTGCCAACACAAGTTTTTCGATATGAGAATAATTGAGTTCTGGTCCTACGAGGCCTCGAATCAGGTAATAAATCACATATTCTGAGAACAATTCATCCTCCTGAACTAAGACCATGCCGATGGTTGACTCTGTTGCAGCCAGGTATAAGAAGAAATGTTTGTTATAGTTAGGTGGCCGAAGTAGAGGGGCAGTCGTGAGGGCATGTTTCAATGCATCGAAAGAGAATTGGGTGGCATCGTCCCAATGAAAAGGAACGTCTTTCTTTAGTAAGCGCATAAATCCCTTTGTGATCTCGACATAGTTGGTGATGAAACATCTTAAAAAGTTCGCCTTGCCCTGTAGGCTTTGAAGTTGAAGGATTGTGCATGGGGGAGGCAACTAAATTATTTCCTCAACCTTGAGAGGATCGACTTATCCCTATTGTTGATACTATGAAACCTAACAAACGTTCTCATGTTATGCAAAAGATGCACTTGTTTTGATTTAAGCGAATCCGGAAGTAGCGACAACACTCAAAGATAAGTCGAAGGTGTGTGGGATGATCCATTCTCTTGTGAGATCGAGATGCTAAATCATCTAAATAGGCCTCGACTATATGCTTGAGGTCATGGAAAGAAAAGTACATGGCCCGCTGAAATGTCTCTCAAGCATTTTTTAGACCAAAGGGCATCTTATGATATGCGGATGTACCCAATGGAGAAATGAATGTCGTTTTGTGCTGGTCTTATGGTTTGATTTTTATTTGATTATATCCCAAAAAACCATCCATGAAAGAGAAGGCCTCGCAACCCACACATTCATCAATTATCTAATCGATGAATGGTGTGGGAAA
The DNA here is from genome assembly GCA_009831015.1 of Picea engelmannii. Taxonomy (NCBI): domain Eukaryota; kingdom Viridiplantae; phylum Streptophyta; class Pinopsida; order Pinales; family Pinaceae; genus Picea; species Picea engelmannii. The sequence continues at coordinate 353,350 of ML797626.1, forward strand.
ATTATCTTTTAGACGGGCCTTGTTCAAATCATGGAAGTCTGTACATCCACGAATCGTGCCTTGTTTTTTATTGACCAGCACAGGATTTGACACCCATTGGGTCAAATGGATAGGATAGATAAAAATGACTTTTAGCAGTTTCTCAACTTCAACCTTAATGGTTGCTACTTTCCCTGGATTAACTGGAGGAAGCTTTTTCTAAATAGGCTTGGCATCTGGATAAGTTTTTGTTTCATGTTCGACTATTTTTGGATCGATGCCTGGCATTTCCTTGTAAGACCAAGCAAAAATGTCACGAAATTATTTAAATAAATTTGTGTAGATTTGAATCTCTCCGGAGGAGTAGTTAGCTCCGACGAAAACATTCTCCACAATGCTAGGGGTTCTGGAGATATTAACCAGTATGGTTTCAGTGATGGTTTCTATATTACCCTCAGCATACACCTCGTGTGTAGCTAAGGGATTAATAGGAAAAGACCTATCTCCAGTCATAGTCAAGGTGAATTCTCCAGCTTTGATTCTGCTTAACTTTGGGAGGAAGTATGATTTGTGATGAAGATCATCCCAAGGTTTGTTCGGACTAGTCATTGCTTCAATTACTGCTTCATTAGAGGGCAAGACTAAGTCTAACGAATCGGTGTCAGTGAGAGAACCTTGAGCCCAAATAGTCTCTAGAAGTGGATACAACTCTTGTGAAGGAGTTGGATCTGTGTTGGTTGAAGCTTGATGGACTAAAGAGTATGCTACTTCAACTGTGGACAAGGGCATGGACATGCTCGGGTTACCTGTCCCATCCATCGTGGCAGATGGGGAAGGAAGTATCCATGGTTTGTTGAAGTAAGTCATGCGAAACAACGAAAATTGGAAAATCCCAATCTTATTGTGGTTAGATATGAACTTGACATCGCCTTGAGGGGGCGGGTAATCGAAGGTACCCATCAAAGATGGGCACAAACCAACCCCTACGTTGACTACGCCTGGTTGAGGATTATCAATCATCGGGACCGCAGACACACCCAATGAAGGGATAGGTTTGGAGAAAGACAATTGATCAATGGTCACAATCTGGTCCTCGTGTGGAAACAACAAGACCCAGAAAACTGTAGCAACCACTGCTTGCATGGAATGAGTCCAACTCCTTCCTAACAAGAGATTGTAGTCGAGGGATGCATCGACTACTTCTACCTCAATGCACACGGTCTTCCCTCCTAACTGCATGGGGAAAGAGGGAATGATACCATGTGGTTGGAATGAATGACCATCGAAAGTAGTAAGAAGAGTAGGTGATGAAGACAAAATGGGCTGGCCAATGGCCTTCCAACATGCCAATGACATAATGCATGTCGAGGCACCCTCATCAACCATCGTGCGGAAAATATTTCGAGTAAATGTTTTTCTGGGGTGAGCCACTACTATCTGAAATGCTACATGGTAAGGAAGACGAGGTTTTAAGTCGGTTGTATCCAGCATGATGGTACCCAGATTACAAGTCTTGATAGATCCTAAAGCAGTTAACAAAGATTTCCTCTGGGAAGGGCAGCTTTGAAGGACCTCCAAAGCAGACATTGCATAAGGGGTTTGAGACAAATCCTCCACCATAGAATATTTCTGGGCGGCCCTTGCATTTAGGTTGTGAGAATCTTTTTTGAACGTGCCTTTTGGGATGCATGTCATTGTTTTTCCCAAAGTCTTCTCAATTTGTAGAGGAAGAGAGGGGAGTTCGGCTTCTTTGCCCTTCTCAGAAGTGCTTGGTTTACTGTAGTCATGTGCTCTAGTTGATATAAAAGTATCATCCTTCATCATATACACATTCACGGATGCAGGATTGTTTGAAGATGGAGAGGGTCCTTGACTACCCCCTTCCGCGCTTGTAGAGGCTTGGGTTAGGTTTTTCCCATGCTGAAATGGATTGGTTAACACAATAGGTTGTTGCTGTGTCACAAAATTTTGGGCCTCTGCAAGCCGAGGACATTGGTGGGTCGGGTGGCCTTCTGCGCATAGGTTGCATGGATACCTCTCCTTTTGTTTCTTAGTGTTTCCCCTACCAACATTATTAGTGGGTTTCTCATCCCCCTTACCCTTCTTTCGTTGTTTTTTCTTTCCTTTAGGCTGCTGGGTGGAATTTGGATTTGTTGATTGCACTATGTGTACATCCGATGTTTTAGTAGGGGGAGCAGCCAAAACAATAGTTTGGCTAGCTGTTTTGTGTTGTATAGACAATTGTTGCAACTGCTTCGTCAGTTGCTCAACGGGATTTGTTTGTGATGAACCAACAATACCATCGGCATGTGGTCCAACTCTCTATTTGGTTTTATCAAGTATTGAGCGTGGCGCATCTGGAAAGATCTCGTATAATAAACTAGATTGAGAATAGATGAACTCAAGCTGTTGAGCTCTCATGATGACATCTTCTTCGGAAAAAACTCTCGACGTCGTGACGTCTTTGGATAACTATGGGACCAAAGACTTAAGGAACCACTTGAGCAGGAATGCTAGTGGGATTAGCACCTTAATTAAATTCTTCTGGCATCTCCATTCTTAGATGTGATCAGAGATATGGTCTTCTTTTGTCTGTGCGAAATTGCCCAACAATTCTGTGCTAACATCGTATCTCACATGTAATTGGAAATGGTTTAGGAAATCTATTGCCAATTCGCCAAAGGAAGAGTATCTTGAGCGGTCGAGTTCAATGTACCATTTTGCGGCACTCCCAATCAGAGTATGTTGAAACAATCACAACTGTAAGGAGTCATCTTTCAACGACTTAGATGAGCACCAAAGGTGGAAGGTAGTCACATGATCCCTTGGATCTACGTTGGGCTTGGCTTCAAACTTTGGTATGTCCGAAGGCAACTTCGTAGGCATAGGGGGACAACGCGGATCATGATAGATAGGGTCATTCAACAACCTTGTCAAGTCTAGAAAATGCAAGGTTGCGAGGAAAGGTATTTTGGGTTGTTGGTGATAACCTGGGAAAAAGGGACTTGGAGTTTGACTGGCACCAAGTTGCCAGGAAAAGTTTGGTTGTTGGCCTAGGTTCTGGTAAAAACCATGGCCATGACCAGTGTATGGATTCTGCAAGTGAGGAGACATCATCAGCTGATTCCCAATATAGGACGTAGATGGATGGGCGTGCATTACATTCGGAGGACTTTGGGAAGGGTTTCCCCAAGCGAATCCCATGGGGATAGGCATGGTACCTTGTTTGGGGTTCCATTGATCATGGAAAGAATTTCCCTAGATCAGTATTCCTGATGAGGGAATGGATCCCTGCCAAGAATTCCAAGGACCTAATGTGGAAGAAGTTCCTGGGTTTTCCCCCTGTGTAGGAATACTACCTTGCATAGGAATAGGTTGTTCGAAACCGGGATTTGCCCGAGTCAGGAAAGAATATGATGAGAAGGCATTGTTACCAAATGCACTGAACAAAGAAAATGGTGTCGAACCTACCAACATATTATGCGAAGGTGGTCCTTGACTCCCTGTTCCAAATAAACTATGGTGTGCAGGTGGCCCGACAGATTGCTGATGTGTGCCACTGAGCGAAGGGGACAAAGGAGGTATATGACTTCCCCCCCATAAGGGAAAGCGTTAAAAGGAGCTGAAGTGCCCCCCATGTGGCCTTGCATAGGAGCATTAGATCTCCCTTCCCCCAGACCTAAAGTCTGTGAAGTGGAGTAGGAAAGTACAGGACTTGTTCCTGAGCTAGGCATCCCATATGAGAATGGAGGGCCTGTCGCACTTGGTGTGAAAGGGGTTGTGGTCGCCACCATAGATGGGATCATACCACTATATGAGGTAGAGGTTTTCAAGACCATGGTGGCTCGGACCAATGATGGTGGGTTAGGAGGTGGAAACTCTCTTGTGGTGACAATCGTAGTGGGAATTGAAGAATTCCCAGAGGGAGTGACAACATTTGTTTCCATTGTTGCGTGCGACACTGTCTGGGACTTGTAAGGGTGAATTGGTACGATGATGGGTGCCAAAATATCAGTGGTTGGAGTTTCAGATGGACCAAGAGATTTTGCTCCAAAATCTAAAATGGTCGTTTCCTCCGGGTGTTGGTCGGGCACAATTTCTTGTGATCCGGTCGCTTCAAAAGACCCTTGTTGGTCTAGCTTTTGACTTAGTGGTTGCAGGGGTGGATCTAGTGTAACCGACGACAAGCCCAGAAGCCTTCATGACTGGTGGAGCTCGTGATACTCCACTATGTGAGAAGATCAAAGACACTCTAGGGATTTCTATTCGTTCAAAAAACAACACACACTAAGAAAGTCCCTACAAGATAAAACAAGAAAACACTAAACTAATTGGAAGAACAGTTACAACAACCAACACTAGAGAAACTTACCTGTGCAAGTGAAACTCGAACATGTAAGCACCCTTCGTGTATACTCTACAAAGCGTGGCCCAATGTCTATCCAAGGTACTGTGGTATACCCCCGCAGTCACCTATGTATGTACCTAAAAAGATAGGCAACTAGGTTGCCAGCACACGAACATCCACCAGGCAGGTACAGTCGAAAGTCAGGTAGACCACAATGAGCAGGGCATCGAGCCCGAAACCTGTCAAGGGTATCGAAAGAAAGTGGTCTAGAAGACAACTGAGGACCTCGAAGGGATTAGAGACCCACAAATCTCTATGGAAAATGCAATCGATGGAATCCCAAGACAATCCCTCTATATGTGTTCTCCACTACGATTGGTCCATCTTTGGAGGGGTTATCTCCGCTACCTTTCCTCATGCAACCTTGTGTTTATCCCCTGTGTTAGAGGGGGGTCCCGGATAACTTTCACGATACTAGACTTTGACACTCTCTAACTCAGACTCCAATGTTTGATTTTAATGGTTTTGAAGAGTTTCCTCTTCAACCTAATTCAAGGCCCTAACCCTAAATTAAATGGTTGACCCTACAAAAATAAAAGGTCTAATGAATTTTAGATTTAGCGTTAATTTTTATGGCTTGTATTTAGTCAAAGGTTATGAAAGTGAAACTAGTGATGTTGGAAAGATGAAAGCAAAATAAACAGAAAGCTGGAAACAAAAACCTTTACTTAACTTAACTCTAAACAACTTTTCAAATTTAAAATTTTTTCTAAGATCTTTGAACAACAAACTCAAAGCAGGATTTCACTCGACTACGAGCTACTTATGATCTAAGTAAACCATCAATAACTTGTGAAAGCAAATACCTTTCCTTGGTTACTAATGCAAAACAACACTTTTAACCAACAAAGAAATAAAAGTTTTTTTTTTTTTTTTTTGAATGCTCACAAAGCAAAAAGGAAAAATATCAACAAGTCAAAACCAAGAAAACTTTATGGCCTAAGCGCAAATCGCAAAGAGTCACTTTAAAAATCACACACAATAAAATTAAAATTGGACTCTCACACTTGTCAAAAAACCTTATAAAATAAAATTTTGAGAAAAACTTCTAATTGAAAAAAGAAAGCTATTGTTGTGATCAAACCTAAGTTACTGACCCCTATGACAGAGACCCAAAAATATGAGAGGTATAACTCTTGTCAAAGGAAAGGATGCCTGCCTCACCTTCAACAAAAATTCTCTCCACAAGAACACTGTTGACCATTTCACAGCAAGCGTGTGCACGCGAGCTGTGTAAAGTTTGAGCGCGTGTACACACGTGATGGCCTTATACAGGCTGCATGTATCTCTGAAACTCTGAGACAAATGAAAATATAAGAAAGCCAGCCCAGGCAGAGACTACTGGTACTGAGAACCAAAATCTCTTGAAGACTTAGACACTTACTTTAACAGAAAAAAGAAAACAATTTAAGGAAAACTTCATAGAACAAACCAATCCGAGGTAAAACCTAAGCTATAAACTACAAACAACAAAGACTAGAAAGAGTTCCAAAAAACCCTTGAGAATGACTAATTCTGATAGGGAATAGGATGACTACCTCTCTAAAAGAAATTTTCTATAATCATACATGCGACTGACACTTCCTCAGCTAGCGTGTACACGTGGGTTGTGAGAATGTAGGGCGCGGGTACACATGTGCAGACCTTATACATGCCGCGTGTACCTCTGTGGGTCTCGGAAAAAAAATACAATCAAGCAAAGAAATAGAGATAACTGGTATGGAAGACCAGAATCTCTGTTAGCTCAGAATTTTGCAGAAACTTTAAAAATAGGAAATGAAACCAGTTCTTAAAAATACCCAAAAAATATTACGAGGAACCTTAGATATCTCCCCAGTATGGTCGCCAATTCTGTTGTGAGTGGGAAATCCCTCTACGAGCTAGCACTTAGGGTTTCATTATGCATGCAGAAAAGACCTAAAGATTTCTACTTTCTACCATCGTCCTGGACCTAATCCCCATTATTCTTAAGCATATACATAGTTAAGAAGATCAAGTGAGCATACCTTATTTCGGGCATTGGATATCAATCCTTCCTCACACTTGATCGCTCTTTTTCTGCATCTCTCCTCCCAAGGCTGACTTGCATTCACACAAGACAAATAACAAACTCCACATGCATTTGATATATAGATTAATGGGTTAGAGATTCAATAAATAAGTATGCAATAAACCATGAAAACCTCATATGGTGGGATGAGAAAAGTACTTATTTATTATTAACTTCAACAAATCAACTTACAATGATGAAGCGAGTCGCTGCTCCATGAACCTGGTCCTGGGATCCTCTTCAACTGTCCTCCAACTTCTTTGCTCTATATTTCTCTTTGCACAAGGATGGATAAAGGGCTGGGACAAAGGGAATGTGCAATCGGGTATAGTTTATTTACTATGATTCTCCTCTTCCAAATGAGACCCCTAACCCTTCTTTTATAGGCTAGAAGAAGCTAGGTATTTGGTCGAACCCTCAGCCATGCATGGGTGGAAGGTTTAGTTAACTCACTCGAAGTTGTGTGTTCCGTCATCAACTTTCCTTTTTTTGTGCTTTTGTAGGTACATGCAAGCTATTTTGGGTCAGCTATCATGTACACGCATGCAGTAATAGAGCAGGGCGCATGAGCCTTTATAAAAGGTGTTTTTAAGAAGAGTTGTTCAACAGTGTTTTGGCAAAGAAGGAATATGAGATGGCCTGATGCCAGGTAACCATGTCTGGTGCAAATTAGGGTTATAACACCGAAACATTCGGAGAAATGGATTCCCAAATTTGATCTAGACTCAAAGTAGTCTGCTGAGGATTATATCAAAAAAATTAAGTTGGCCATTAGACTCTGGAGTGTTGAACACGAGGATGTAGTATGAAAATTATTACCTTATACTTTTGAGGAAAATCCCTCCACATGGTATTTTGCTCAACAACCCCAAACCATTGTCTCTTGGGACAAGTTTGAAACTTGTTTCTTGGAAAAAATTGGAGATGATAAATCTCCAAAAGTCTTGATTATGGAACTTTCCTGCTTAAAAATGAATCCTAAGGAAAAAGTGAAAGATTTTAACCAAAGATTTCTTACTTTAAGGAATAAAATCCCTGCAGATTCAATGCTCGCTGAAAGTTTAATTGTTGCATATTATGCTAAATCCTTGCACAATAATATATCTATATGGGTCAAAAGGTCTAAAAAGAACGCATTGCTTGAATCCTTTGAGGAGGAAAGCCAAATTGAAAAGGATATTTTGAGCTTGAAAGATAATCTTAGTAGTGAAGTTGAAACAACTTCATCCTCTAAAACGAAAATATAGATCCTTACTAGGCCTCCTCCGTTGGAGTTACTTTACACACACCTAGGATTTATTTTTCCTAAGGTTATTCCTTGTTTATTAGTCATAATTAGTCATTATCCGGTCTCCTATATTTTAGGGGAGAATATTCCACCTGGAGAATATTCTCTTTCAGTTGACACTTCAGTTTGACTAGTTGAGTTGAGTTTATATGTTTCATTGGTTTTGTTACCATGCAACATTGGGATCACCACCAACTCAATACTCTTTGTTCAGTCAGTTAACTAAAGACTAGTTGACTAGTTAACTCAGCTAGGTGGAAGTTCACTCCCGTAACTGTCTGAGAGACTAGACTAGGTGGAAGTTCACTCCCATAACTGCTGGTGTGTGTCCATATCACTCTAGAACACCACTATGGCTCATTAGTTACTCATGTATCCTATATCTATTGTAAATTATTCACTCTTTGAGTGTGGAATACAATTAATGAGAATTCTTCCATTCTTTCTATCTCGCTTCTTCTTTCTCAATTTCTCTCTGCAAATGTGTGTAGTATTTTCTAGCTAGATCTATTTTGTGCAAGTTCAACACATTTACATGGTATTAGAGCCAATGAACTGCTAAGAAAAATCTACACCAATTCATTTTTTGCAGGTACAAAAGATTGAAGACAACAAAAAGATGGATTATTTTCCAGAAATACTTCTCATGCCTCATAACTATTTGGAATGGAAGAAAAAAATCCTGCTTCATCTTAGATGCAGAGGCTTGTACCAAATTACTATGGCAATGGAAGTAGAGATCGATTATGTCGATGAGAAAAATGACCTTCTCAATAGACAAGATATGGCCATAGGAAGTATCGGCATGTTTGTTTCTCCCGAACTTTTCCATCAAGTATACGAAGAATCACAAGGATTAACTCCAAATGAATTATGGACCATATTGGAGGTTCTATTTGGGAATAAATAATATTGTGAAGATTTCATGTAGGAGGTTGAACAGATAGATCCAGAAGAGAAGCAATCAAAAGATCAAGTCTTTTATTATGAAGAGTCTTCTACAAAAGTATTTGTAGAAATTTGTATTCCATTAATTGAAGATGATGTCTACTCCATTTCAGATTTGTTTTCTGAAATTCATGCGGAAGATATATGGCATGCATCTCAAGAGTCACATGCAGACACTTTTGCATGCACCATGCATGCATCTCAGGAGTAAAAAATGGAGCCGTGCACATCAGACTCCACTATTATATTTTATGAGCACTATTTTCAGAACCAAATTGGATATTTGAATTCCTCTCAGGAAAATATCCAATTTCAAAAAAACAATCGTCTGAAATGGAGTTTGGAAAGTGAAGTTATGATCGTTTTAAAATCAACAAAATTTCAACATTTTTCTGGAAATGGCCGTACGGTTTTCAAAATTTCATCCAAAATTTATTTGGATATTTTTCATTACAAGAAGATAAAGTGGATATGTGTAGACATGTCAATGGTGCATATACTTCATCATATCCATGTAGACATCTACATCTTCAACAAAATCTTCAACAAGCACAAACTTGCACAGTTGCGAGGTCTTCTTGGAGTGAAGGACAAGGTTACTTAGCAACTGTTTTTTGTTCATTCTCATTTTTTATTTTATGCATTGTAATTTGAGGGGGGATTTTGTTCCCATGAGGTTTTCCCTCTTTCCTCATTTAGTTCAGTGTATCTTTTGTATTTGGGTACCTAACATGGCCTCGTAGCCAGGACCCATTCTTTATTTTCACCATAGTGATGTTCAGGGGAGGTGTTGGAGTTACTTCACACACACCTAGGATTTATTTTTCTTAAGGTTATTCCTTGTTTATTAGTCACAATTAGTCATTATCCAGTATCCCATATTTTAGGGGAGAATATTCCACCTGGAGAATATTCTCTTTAAGTTGACACTTCAGTTTGACTAGTTGAGTTGAGTTTAGATGTTGCATTGTTTTTGTCACCATGCAACAATGGGATCATCACCAACTCAGTACTCTTTGTTCAGTCAGTTAACTAAAGACTAGTTGAATAGTTAACTTAGCTAGGTGGTAGTTCACTCCCGTATCTGCCCGAGAGACTAGTCTAGGTGGCAGTTCACTCCCGTAACTGCTGGTGTGTGTCCAGATCACTCTAGAACACCATTATGGCTCATTAGTTACTCATGTATCCTATATCTATTGTAAATTATTCACTCTTTGAGTGTGGAATACGGTTAATGAGAATTCTTCCATTCTTTCTATCTTGCTTCTTCTTTCTCAATTTCTCTCTGCAAATGTGTGTAGTATTTTCTGGCTAGATCTATTATGTGCAGGTTCAACACATTTACATCCTCAAACTAAAAATCAACCAGAAACTTTAGACTTAGAAAGAATGTAGAAATATTTCCAAAAACTGTCCAATCAGGTTTTTGACTTGAACAGATCAACCGATAAGGCATCAGTAAGCAAAGTAAATTCTAAACCTCTTTTAAGAAAACCTTTTCCTCCCAACCGATGAAACTTGACCACTGAAGGTATAAATTTTGAAAGTTTACAGTACGCTTTGCAAACCATCTTAGAAGCACATGATAATTTTGCCTCTGCCCCTCCCAAAAATTCTGAAGACGTAGTTGAGGAAGAAGAACCAGAAGAAGATGAACCATCTCCTACTATCTTCTGTCACTTCTCGGATAGTATCTTCCAAGCAAATTTTGAAACTGTTCACCCCTACAACACAAGAAGAAAAACACAAAACAAAACCCCTTCTAAAATCGGTAAAAATGTGTTTCCAAAACAGTCAAAGCAAGCTGAAATTAAACAGATCTTAGCAGCCCCAGTTTTAGAATACGATTTGATTGAAGATTTAAAAAAATTGAGAGCTAATATTTTTGTTTTTGAACTGCTGAAATTTCCCCTTATTTTGCAGAAAATGCTTCAAAATATTGTTGAAAATAGTAAAAACAATGATCCTAGTAGTAAGAAATCAACATAAATCGATTCAAATAATGCGAAAGAATTCCCAACTAAAACGACATCTGAACTTCCAGATAATATGGATTTAGCGAGAAAAACTGTAGCAAATGTAGATAAAATTGTTGTAGGGAGAGCAACTAAAAATCAATAGAATTATGTTGTTAATGCTTGAAAAAATGTCCCACCCTTTTTGTTAACCTTTGAAAATTTTAATAGGAATGTACATAACTACATGGTCGATTTGGTGCATTGTCAAATGTGATGCCTCTATTTGTTTGTCAAAAAATTAATGCAGAAGTTAAACCTTCTGATCTCAAGATCATCCAGCTAGATCGAACTTAAGGTAATTGATGAGCTTAAGAATGTTCTGGTTAGATTATCTTCCAATCCTAAGGTTCATCATATAATTGAAATTATCATTGTTGATATCCTTGAAGTTTATTGTTTGTTTTTAAGCAGGGACTGGTGTGAATAGCTACATGCTTACTTTGCCATAGATTGGTCTCATTTGTGGCTACCTGAAAATGGACAGCCCAACAAAATCAAGATAAAAAGAGAATGTTTTCTTAAGCATACAATGACGGATCTAAATGATGAAAATGAACCTTTCACTGCATCTCCTAATTCATTTGAAATACAGGGAATGAATACCTTGTTTGGTAATTTCATGACCATAATTTCTCCTATTACTAATCCTGGGCAGCAATCAGAAGTTATGACTTGTACTCAGACATAAACTTTGCCAAGTATGCCAAGTACTATTGATGAAGTCCAAATTTGGTCATTGTACTTTGATGGATCCAAATCCAAAGAAGGAGTAGGTGCAGGTTGTGTGCTCATCAATCCTGCAGGTAATAAGACTTTTATTGCTTTTCGGCTAGAGTTTGAATGCAATAATAATACTGTCGAGTATGAAGAACTTCTAAAAGGACTTAGGAAAGTTTTGGATATGGACGTGTGGAATTTGATGGTATTTGGTGATTCAAAATTCGTGGTTAAGCAGGTAATAAATTCCATACATTTCTTATCACCACATCTGTAAAGCTACCAAACTGAGGTATGAAATTTAATGAAAAAAATTTCAACATTTAACATAAATTGAATTCCTATATTAAGTAATTCAGAAACTGATTTATTGGCCAATGTTGCTTCTAAACTATTACCCATTGAAGGTCTTTCCCCTAATGCATTTTCAATTGAATTGTTGTTCAGACCATCGATCCCAGATAACATTACAAATTGGATAGTATTCGATGATGACCAATAGATTATCAACTTCCTGCATATGGAAGATATCTTTCGAGGTGCAGTCATTGATGAAGGCACTCAGAATGAAAACATTTGAAACTTCATGGTAATATAATATACTAGATCCCTTGAATCGACATCCGATCTGGTCAACTCTATCCCCACATCTATTGTAAGACTAGAGAAGTTTTATGACTTGCATGATAAGTGTAGAGGGACAGTTAATTGTAAAACAAACAGTTCTTCTTTGATTTATGAGACGGTTAATTTAGGAACAGAGGATAATTATCAAAACATTAATTTGGGAAAGGGATGCTCCGAGAAAGAATGATTTGATTTTATAAAGTTATTTAAAGAATTTAAAGACGTTTTTTCTTGGACGTATGATGACTTGAAAACATTCGATCCTAACATTATACAACATATTATCCCTATGAAACCACAAACTCATCCTTTTTAGTATAAATTGAGGAAGATGCACCCTAAATTGGAACCCAATATCAAAAAGGAACTAAACAAATTACTAATTGCAAAGATAATTTTCCTGGTCAGGCACATGCAATGGGTGTCTAATCTAGTCCCTGTAAGGAAGAAAAGTGGTGAAATTCGACTTTGTGTCGATTTTCGGAACCTAAACTGAGCATTTGACAAAGATAACTACCCTATTCCTCCAATGGAACAAATTCTACAATAGGTGTCTGGTTCCAAAAGACTATCTTTACTAGATGGATTTTCAAGATACAACTAGGTCCTCATGTCTCCCTCAGATCAGCTCAAAACCACCTTTCACACCCCATGGGGCACTTATGCCTTCAGGAAAATGACTTTTGGACTGATAAATGTCGGTGCCACTTTCTAGAGAGAAATGGGCATTGATTTTCATGGCCTCATTAACCATTTGATCATGGTCTACCTTGATGATGTCATCACATTCTCCCAAAATAAGAAAGATCACTTGTCTCACCTCAGGGCTATCTTGGAACGATGTCGCAAGTTCGACATATCCCTCAACACTAAGAAAATGGTATTTGTAGTAGAGAAAAGTAAACTGCTTGGGTTTATAGTGTCTAAGGATGGAATGATTATTGACCCTGAAAGAACCCAAGCTACTGCTAAGCTTCCCCCTCCTTCCTCTAAAAATGCCATGCATTCCTTTATGGGCAAGATTAATTTCGTCAGAAGATTTTTCCCAAGTTTCTCAAAAATCGTAAGACCATTACAGAATTTAATTAAAAATGTTGTTTTGTACCATTTGGGACCACATGAAATTCAATCCTTTGATTCAATTAGAAAATCAATAATAGAAGCCCCTTCCTTGATGAGTCTCGATTTTTCTCAAGATTACACTCTTTATAACTTTGCTTTTGACCGATCTTATCTTGTTGTGTTAACGTAGAAGAATGCTGAAAGAAATGAGATACCCATTTCCTTCATGATCTCATATTTCAAAAGAGTAGAGCTTAACTACCTAGTAGTAGATCAACAAGCATATGTTGTTTTTAAAGTAGTGAAACACTTCCGGTCATACCTGCTGAAATCCAGAACCAAGGGTATCGTTCCTTACCTAGCTGTAAGAAATTTGTTAGTAAAAAATGAACTGGGTGAGAAAAGGGCAAATTGGATGACGTCATTACAGGAATATGACCTCGAAATAACCCTTGCATAGATTTTTAGAGGTCAAGGCCTATGTAAACTAGTGGTTGATTCAGTTGAAGAACATAAAAGTCAAATCAACACCTTAACTGTAAATCAGCATAAGGAAAAACAAATCAGTTGTGCACAAATTACTGTCAATTCTTGGTATGAGAACATTAAATTTTATTTGACACATGGATCTTCTCCCCGTAATCTTGATCCTAAAAACAAAAGATCACTTAGGCTAAAATCTGCATCTTTCCAGTTAATCAATGATGTATCATTTCGAAAGAACTTTGATGGTGTTCTTATGCGTTGTTTAGAAAATGAAGAGTCAGAGAAAGTGCTATCTGAACTTCATGTAGGTGAAGCCAGTGGTCACTTTGGTGGAGATACCATTTCTCACAAAGTTCTAAGAGCTGTGTACTATTGGCCCACTTTTTTTAAAGACGCCCATGCGTTGTGTCGTAAATGCATAATCTGCCAAAAGGTTGCAGGACGGGTGAAAAAGGAAACATTCCCTTTACAGCATGTTACTGTAGATTCTCCTTTTCAGCAATGGGGCCTTGACATCATAGGACCGATTAATCCTTCTTCACAGTAGCAACACAAGTATATCCTTACAACAATGTATTATTTTACTATATAGTCCGAGGTTGTACCTTTGAAAGTGGTGAACACAAATCAGGTAGTATCTTTCCTAAACTTTCATATCATCGCTCGATTCAGCATTCCCAAATGTTTGGTCTTTGATAACTCCTCTTACTTTTCACCCCTTGATATGAATGTTTTTTCTTTGGAAAAAGGGATTAAATTGTGTTGGAATTTTTTTTAACAGACATCGAATGCTTGTCATTGATGGCAAGTACAACAATGTAGATGGCATGAGTACAGAAAGTATGTAATAGATGGTCATTATGAGAAGATTTTGTAGAGAAGATTCGATTAAGCTCAGAAGAGATAGTGCAGAGGATTGTTGGTAGATCATCGATGACAATATTAGAGTAAGAGGAACAAAGTAAGCTTCGGAGGAGAAGCATTTCTAATCGTTGGATCCCATTCAAAATTCATGAAAGAATGAGGACCGTCATATCTGTTAGTAGACAAGAAGAACGTGCAGAAAAGGAGGACAGATCTCGGGTGTCATATCTAAGCGTCATATTCAATCATCGTTGGATCATGAAGGACCTACACATTCATTAAAGTGAAAGGAGAAACGGGCTCACAAAATCCCGAAAGAAGGAGGACCGTCCATCTTCAGGCAGGACACATGGCGAAAGATCATCATGTCGCTGACTAGAAAGTCAAAGGAATGGGGTTCCCTAACCTCTTGAATTCACGATATGCGAAATAGAGAAACTATCTTAGCCGTCAGTTCAAGGTTTGTTCTGGACCATTGATCTGAGCTCCATCTCGAAGCTTCGCCTATCGCAACTTGGAGAGGTAAGAAACATAACCATCGAAATCATGATATGCGAAATCACGATTTAATCCCAACTGTCAGATCAAGGTGTGTTCTGGACCATTGATGTGAGCTCCATCTCGGAGCTTCTCCTATCGTAACTTGGAGAGGTAAGAAACATAACCATCGAAATCGCGATTTAATCTCAGCCGTCAGATCAAGGTGTGTTCTGGACCGTTGATCTGAGCTCCATTTCAGATCTTTGCCTATTGTGACTTGGAGAGGTAAGAAACATAACCATCGAAATCATGATATGTGAAATCACAATTTAATCTCAGTCGTCAGATCAAGGTGTGGTCTGGACCATTGATCTAAGCTTCATTTCGGAGTTTCGCCTATTGTGACGTGGAGTGACAAGAACCTCTATCGAAGGAATCTCGAGATGAAAATTCACGATGAGATATGGACCGTAGATTCATTGAGATCATGGACTGTTGATCTAAGCTTCATTTCAGAGTTTCGCCTATCGCAACTTGGAGTGACAAGAACCTCCATCGAACGAATCGTGAGGTGTGAATTCACAATGTGATCTGGACCGTAGATTCATCGAGATCGTGGACCGTTGATCTCAGCTCCATCTTTGGGTTTTGGGGATCGTGACTTGGAGAGTCGAGATGCCTCATCTCTAGA
Organism: Picea engelmannii; assembly: GCA_009831015.1. Lineage (NCBI taxonomy): Eukaryota > Viridiplantae > Streptophyta > Pinopsida > Pinales > Pinaceae > Picea > Picea engelmannii. The sequence goes on from ML797626.1 coordinate 368,968, forward strand.
CTCATGAAATGTGAATTCGCGAAAAACACTTTTTGAATAAGTGCTTGGTCATGGCCATGGTCATATAGAAGAAGGAGCTATCACAGAAAAGCTCTGTATCGGAGTTTCAAAGATCGCAATATGAAGTGTCGAGACACTTGGCCATAGGAATGTCGAAATGCCGAAACCCGATTTAAAGGAAAGAATAATAAAGTTCATCAAACGGTGAAGATAAACTTGAATATGATCAAAGGGCTACTGTTCTCTGTCACAGTTAATTTATCAGTTACGAATCTGTTAGCGAAATTGATTCATGATTCCTGATCGATTGGCGTTTCAGTTGCTCGAATGGTTTTTCTTTTGCCTAAGAAGATGCAAAGAGTAACTGTTGTGGGTGTTGTGCATAAAAGTGAAAGATACAGACTGTGTGAGGTTGGTTGTTCTAGATGAAAAATGAATTAAACTGTAAGAAAGGGAAAATCACAGGATGTGCAGTGTGAGACTGAGAATATGCGCAATGTGAGACTGGGAATATGTGCAGTGTGAGATAAAACTCAGAGAAGAGTAACAGGTGAGAAAAGACTTGAATAAGAGAAGAATGACAGAACAAGTTGAAGAAGATCATAATGACAGAACAAATTGAATTAGAGCGGAATGACAGAACAAGTTGAAGCAGAGCAGATTTGTAGAATAGACAAAGAAAGAGAAGAATTGCAGAACAGTTAGAAGAAGACCAGATTTATAGAACAGAGAAGAAATGGTAAGAATCGATTTATTTGTGTAGTTGATTGTTTAATTATTCATTTATATTCCAAGGTGGTTGGGAGGTGCTAGGGAGGACTGTTGTCCTCAGAGGTTCAAGTGGGAGCTTGAACAAAAGAAGTTGTAGCTTCCATCTGGTTGTAGCCAAAGAAACCAGCGTGGCAGGGTGGTGCAAGGGAGAACAAGTGTTCTCTGTTATATAGGTTGGAGCCTGTGTAACTGGAAGTTGGTGCTTCCATCTAGTGGGTGTTGGAACATTAAGGGAGTTTTTGCTTCCTTCTAGTGGGTGCTAGAGAAACCAGAGAGTTGGTTCTCTCAAACAAGTTGCAGCTTATAAAACAGAGGTAGTAGCCTCACATTGAGTTGGTGCTCAATTATAGATGATGTACAGAGCTTAAAATATTACCTATCATTTCGAAGAAGAAGAAGTTTTCTCCCTTTATGGGTTTCCTCGTGAAAATATGTCTATGTGTATACCTTATGTGTGACTGATGCTCATTACATTTATTTTCCATATGCTGTATAATGTTGATGATCACTTGAAGAAAGATTAAGAATGTTTTAATAGACTTAAAATTGTTTAAGCATAATAACAATTGATTCACCCCCCTCCCTCTCAGTTGTCTTAGTAATTTCAACAATTGGTATTAGAGAGGGTTCCTTTTATTCAAAGGTAGATCTATAAGCTTAAACATGACAAGTAATGAAGGGACTTCAGCCTCTAAGCCACCCTTGTTTGATGGAACAAATTTTGCCTTCTGGAAGATTAGAATGAGAACATACTTAATGGCCTTGGGTGCTGATGTTTGGGATGTAGTAGAGACTGGATATACAAAGCTTGTTGTGCTAGCCTCCAAGGACGATAAGTTAGAGTTTATTTTTAATTCTAAGGGAATGAATGATATCTTGAATGGACTTGCTGAAGCTGAGTTTGTAAAGGTGATGCTTCTTGAAATTGCCAAATCAATGTGGGATAAACTTATTAGCAGTTATGAAGGAAATGACAAAGTAAAAGATGCCAAACTTCAAACATACAGATTGAAATTTGAAAAACTAAAGATGAATGAAGATGAAACAATTAGAAAGTATTTTTTAAGAGTTGAAGAACTTGTAAATGCCATGAAGGGTCTTGGTGAGAAGTTTAACGACTCACTCTTAGTTCAGAATATTTTAAGATCTCTGCCTGATAAATTTAATCCAAAAGTCTCTGCAATAGAATAATTAAATGATATCAAAACCCTGTCCATTGATCAACTTCTAGGAACTTTAACTGCATATGAAATGAGAATTAGCAAAGATAAATCCAGTACTAGAGAAGCATCTTTTAAATCAGACAAGAATACTGATTTAGAATTAGATGATATTGAGGCAAAATTTGTGAGAAGGTTAAAGAAAGGATCAGGAAAATATCAAGGGAAGTTTCCCTTCAAATGCTTTAACTGTGGTACGATAGGTCATTTTTCATCTAAGTGTCCCCGTCAGAAAAAGGACCAGAACTATGATGATGAAAAGAAGTACAAATACAAGAAATATAATAAGAATAAAAGTTTGGTTGCAAATAATGACAATTCCTTAGAAGACACCGTTAGTGACTCTTCCTATGAAGATAAGGCAAATGACTTCATGCTTATGGCCAAAGAGGATTATGATAATAAAATCATAGGTAGTGATGATAATGATGAAGAATATGTGGTTGATATGGAAGGAGAACTAATCAATGCACTGGAAGAAATTGATAGACTCATAATTAAGAACAGAAAATAATGTCTATGTGTTAAAAGAAGAAAAAGAAGAATGTCACTTAAGTAAATATGATGAAAGTTGGTTGTGGCATAGGATACTTGGTCACCTAAATTTTGATCACATAATCAAACTCAGAAACAATGGGGCAGTAAAAGATCTTCCGAAGATATCAAAGCCATATGACTCTGTCTATAAACCCTGTCAGATAGGAAAGCTTACTCGCACTCAATTCAAATCTAAAAACTTTACTTCAATGTGGAAACCTCTCCAGTTAGTACATATGGATCTATGTGGACCATCAAGGAAATAAGGTACAGGAAAAGAAAATTACTTTATGTTGATTATTGATGACTATTCTAGACTAACTTGGGTTGCCTTTTTGAAAGAAAAATCTGAAGAATTTGAAAAATTCAAAGTATTTAAGGCTTTGACTGAGAATCAAATAGGAAAAAGATTAAAGGCAGTAAGGTCTGATAGAGGAGGAGAGTTTAGTTCAAGGAACTTCAAAGAGTTCTGTGATAAACATGGGATCAAAAGAGAGTACACAATTCCAAGGACTCCACAACAAAATGGAGTTGTTGAGAGAAAGAATAGGTCAGTACAACAAATGGCAAGATCAATGATGAATGAAAGGAACATACCTTAGACATATTGGGTGGAAGCAATTCATACAACTATTCATATCCTTAACAAAGCTCATCTCAGGCCACATAGTGACAAGACTCCTTATGAACTATGGTTTGGAAGACATGCTTCAATCAAGCATTTTAAAGTTTTTGGGAGTAAATGTTATATCAACAACAATGATGAAAATATTGGCAAATATGATGACTGGGTTGATGAAGGTATCTTTTTGGGTTATGCTACAAATAGTAAAGGGTACAGATGCTACAATAAGAGACTGCATAAACTAGTTGATTGTATAGATATAAAAGTTGATGAAGAAATCCCAGTCAGAAATGTAAGCAGTGTTGAACCAAGAACAAAATATATAGTTGAAGATGAAGATTGTTTGCACCCAATTCGTCACTAAGTGAGAAAATTAAGAGTGCTTACATGCCCTGTTGGGCTCTTCTAGGCATGACAGCTGTGAGGTAAAAGGTTAGAAAGAAAAACAACAAAGCTATTAACAAAAATTAAACTAAAACTAATAAAAACAATGAGCATATAAAACAAATGAAAAATAGAGACAAATGGACCAATATCACCAATGCATAAGTTGATCTGTTGATGAAATCCAAAGACACAAAGAAGAAAGGGGACTTGGGTCCCTTCTTTCTCCAATGGAAGGCTCTTGAGGCCCTCAAAGCTCGCTCTCCTTACAATGAAAAGATGAAAAATGTGGGTGAAAGAACTCCAAGCTTCTTCACTCAAGTGAGGGGTGCATAGCTCTATGAAATGCAGCTTGTGATGTGTATTGCCAAAGAATGAGTCCTTAGCAATCTTAGCAGCATAACAGTATGAAGAATTCCTTGAGAAAATGGTGGTCATTCATGGCTTTTTATAGCCAAGCATTGGATCATTATGTAACCTCTTTAGAATGTGAAAAGGGGCTCTTTAGGGCACAATTAGGTATTTGACCAGCCCACCACGAGGATTGAGCTCGGATTTGGTGTCAAATCGACTTGGGAGCTGATCCATTAGTGGTTGGGAGGCCGACCAATTTCAATAAATGTGTCGTTTAGCAGGCGCGCGGGTTTTTTTCCCAACATCCGCGCCTTGTGCACATGTGCACGCTTTGTACGTTGTTGTTAAGAGCATGCGCACGCGTGCCCAGATGAGCGCCTTTCAAATTTTTGGTCATTTGTATAGTTTTTTGACCTTTTTGCAATGCTGAGGAATTAATTTTGTGCCATGAATGACTCTAGTCCTTTGTTGACGATGTGGAGTTCTTGTCGCCCTGTGCGGACGAAATTTCAGTGATAACAGATGCCCCCCTAATGGACGAGGTTAGGAGCAAAATGTATAGCCGAAATCCAGCAATGTTTCTTTTACTGAGGATGGTGTTGTAAGGGAGAGCAAGAATGGGACCGCGTAGAGCGATTCGTTGGAGAAGGAAGGAACCTGTAGATACCGACTTTCCGCAAGGTGTGTATCAATATACAAGTGTGTACAAACGAGGCGGGCATGTTCCATGCTCGTGTAATGTAACTCTGAAGAAAAAAAGTCTGAACTGTTGAGGTAGACAACTGCAGTGCCCTCGGGGGCAGAATGATAATGGCAGAAGAAAATTCTGCAAAGGAACATACTCTGAACCAACGGTAATGGTCGCGGAAGTAAACAGCGACGGTGATGTGGGCATTGGTGGCCCGACCAAGTTCAGAGGTCTTCGGCAACTAATAAGAAAAACTGCAATAGCCGCAAAGTAAGACCCACCACAACATGAGAAACTGTTGGCGTCGAATGTTATGGGGGTCAACGACATCAGGGAGCAATGGTGGTTCCCCCTGTGCCATCCAAGATCCCTCATTAAATGGGAAATGAGAGTCAAGATACTGTCGCCCTTTTGGAAAAGTGTACTGATGTTGACAAAAGGAGGACGCGATGATCAGAAGCAAAAAAGGCTTCGCGGAATCTGTTGTGATGAGGAAGTGGCAGAGGTACATGGACAAAGTCAAAAAGTGGGAAGACTCTAGACTGCCCTTGGTTGGAGGGTGCATGATAGAAGGCGTGGCCGTAACCATGTGACAAGATCGAGTGTTAGGGAGACGACAAGATCAGGGATAAGTTGTGCTAGAGGCGGGACAAGGTGAATAAATTCAGAGGATAAAGGTAAGTGACCTGGGTAGTACTCTGAAGATATAGACAATGCTGGCGGGGGTAAAATGAGGAGTAATGCTCCAACCAAGGGTGACATGGGTTGTGTGTGGCCAAAAGGAAAGTAGGTAGCCAACAATGACGACAAATGCAAAGACTGGAAAATAAAAGGCGTTTGTACAATAAATAATGAATAAATGGGGGAAAGATGTACAAAATACAGAAACGAGTGCCCTAGTGTGAAATGAGTGCCCCAGGGAGGGCAGCAACTGCGGGAAAACTGATGAAGGGTGGGGGCCCCATTGGCAAGTTTCTGTATGAGGTAGGTGAGATGAAGATAGGTTCGCAGATGGGAAAACTGATGGTGGGTGAAACAGTGGGTTCATGATCCTGCGGAGGTGCAGGTAAAAAACAACATAACCATAAAGCGACGAGTTGGGATTCCATATGGGAAACTAGCAAAATGAGGAGAAGAAGTATGTGGTTAATTCGCAACATGATGAAAGACTACCGGGACTCCCATCCCTAAAGGGTGATGAAGAACAGCATGAGTGTCAAAAGTGCCAGAAGGTGCTATGAATGGGACAACTCATGTGGGGGGAATGCTACCGGGTTACAGTACCGATGATGTAAACGGAGGTGTGAGTACTACAGAGCCAGGAATGGGTATCCTAAAGGCCAATATCAGAGGGTGTGACTAGAGTGTAAATGCAATACAGCGGGAGAGACTACATGCCAGTGCTGAGTATATACCTGAAGGAAAGCTGTTGAGGGGTGATGATCAAGTACCTGCACACAGAACAACCAAATACCCAAAGTGAACAATATCTGAAGATAATAACAAATATGGACATGTATTAGATAAATGTGACAATGCGCATGCGTACCTAGCCATGATATGAAAAAAGGGTGCCCCGGGGGCTTAGGATGAAAAGTGGCCCAGGGACAATCATGATGTAGGTGGCGGGACGTTGATCCCGTGGCTGAAGACGGTTCGAAAAATGGACGCCGTGGGCTCTCGTAATGGTGAGTGGAAGTTTGGAAAAAGGCCTATATATAGCTGTAGGGCCCACATTGCCACCTCATTTGTACCTGCTGCTACAGTGAGTTTCTGAGCAGATCCAGAGGAGATTGAGTGATTCTGAGAGCATGAGGCATCCGATTCACGGCGTGCGAGTTTCAGGTTAGTGGTCGGAACATCCTGCATAGTTATAGGTTTCCAATTATTGGGCAGGGTAGGTATGGGGGGTCGTACGGGAGTTTTAGGGGTTTTTTAGGTAGAGGGTGGGCCCACATGCACGGGCGACTCAGTGGAAGGCGCGCATGAGTGTTCTCCTATACATTGAATACACGCGCATGTGTGCGCGCGAATAGGAATTTAAGGCGTGCCTTAGGGGCGCGCCTGTGAGGTGGACAGGCGCGCATGAGTGCACGCCTGTAGGTCGAACACGCGTGCTCACGAGTGCGCCTGTGGGTATGACAGGTGTGCCCTAGCATGCGCCTGTATTGTGAGCAGGCGCGCTCATGAGTGCGCCTGTGGGAAAAATAGGCGTGCGCACATGCACGCCTGTAGAGTGAACAGGTGTGCATGTGTGCATGCCTGTGGGTGGTAAAACCGCGCCTTTGAGGCACGGTTTCAGGATGAAAAGTTAGCTTATTTTGATGTCTTGGATGATGGCCTAAGATAATATAGGACTCTGGGTTGTGTGCAGGTGGTGAGCAGTGACTATGGATGTGCGATGGTGCGAGCGGGACTGGTCGCAGCTGCGAGAGGTTGTGGCTCATGCGAGACCTGTCGTTCGAGCGTCTTTAGCTGCCAGTGGGCTGCTAAAGTTCTTTGAGTGCCCTTTGATATGGGCCCAGGAGTATTTTCTCCAGTTTTTGATCGAGATGTGGAGCCCTGATCAACACTGCTTCCTCGTGCGAGGAGAGCAGATTGCCTTCACTGCGGTGGAGGATATATACTTTTTGACGGGGCTCTCCTTCTCGGGAACACCGTTGCTGGCAGATCCTGTGCTACCAAGGGACACGCATCTACGGACGATCGCTGAGCGATACTGCTCAGGCGAGGATTATATGACTGGGACAGCAGTGCGCATCAGTGGGATAGATGCCTTGTTGCATCGTTGCATAGCAGCGATGATAGTTCGGGTGTATGGGTCCCGAGCGCCCCACCAGATTAGTGGTGGCGAGCTGTTCCTGATGGAGAGGGTGGTGGTGGGTCATGAGTGGTTTGCCTGGGTGCTGACTCTACATGCGCAGATGATTGCACAGCTGGACCATTGTCGAGCTAGAGGCGCTGGGGAGTTTGCATTTGGCTCCATCCTGGTGGCCTTTTTCTTGGAGAGAGTGCCGATGTTGCACCCGAGGGTGCTGCTAGAGGCACCAGGGGTACGAGAGCCGCACTTGAGGCGGTGGTCACAAATTTTGGTTTGCCACAACGGTGGCGAAGGTGGAAATTATTTTACTGTGGAGGTAGCGCAGATATGGCGGCAGATGCCGTAGTTTATACTCCAGTTCCCCTATGCTGGGGTGGACTTCCGGGGGGACCCGGATATGGTACTGCCTCCTGGGGAGGTTTTTGACCACAGAGGTATGTTGTGTATTTATGTATTGTGATTTTGATATACCAGTGCACATGTTTCGATGTATAGACACTGATACCATCTGGTGTTGCTTGTTTGGTGCATGTGCAGATTTGGCACCTCGTGGGCGTGAGGTGGAGTTGTACAGAGCGCCAGCGCAGCGAGAGCAGAAGAGACCGCCGCATGGAGGGAGGCGTCCAAGGGATGAGGCTGCTGGGCGACCAACAGGGCCCGAGAGACCGGCGCAGCGGCGCCGCTTTGATGACCCTGGTACGGGGCCATCTCATGCTCCTCCAGCGGCAGCCGGAGGGGAGTTGGATGACATACTCTGTCAGTTTGAGACGGTGTTTCGAGATGTGCCTGAGGGCATGTGGATCCGTATCTAGGATGAGGAGTTCCTGGAGCAGTGTATCGGGTTGCCGCAGCCATGGCGGTCCATTATGCGGCGAGCAGCTGTGCTCGCCGCCATGACTAGTGGACGCCTTCCGCCGGGGCAGGAGGGTCCTGCAGGTGCGCCACCTCCATCGCCTGGGGCAGGTAGGGGTGGGCCACCACCTCCTCCTGAGGGAGGGGCAGCTGGGGGGGCGATAGAGGCCCCCTGATTGTATTTGTATACAATTTTGATAGGCTGGTGAGCCGACTTTTGTACCATGATGTGGCACGGGCCTGTGGGCCAATGTAGTTTTGTATATGTAAATATTCGGATGGTCGGGGAGGCCCATATATATATATGAGTATACATGTTTTTTGGATCCAAATGTGTTTTACATATGTTATTTTGTGTTGATGTTGATGATGTTGATTCTATCTATATGCTGTGACAGGATATATGGGATGTTTATGTAGGTGTAGCTTGATGTGATATATGCCAATCTAGCACCATGTTAGCTATGTTATCTGTTGTTTGATTCAATTCTCTTGGAATATGTGTAAATGTAATGGAATCAAAATTTTGAGATAATAATCTAACCTGCAGATTTTTGCGAAAGAGGCACGGATCGCGTACACGGTACACATTGTTGAGTTGGAGAACGACCAATTGAGAGTCGAAGAAAATGCTAAGGTGACAAATACGATGATGTTGTGCGTCAGTCAAGAGGCCAATGACAGCAGTGTATTCGGCTTGGTTATTGGTTGCTTGTCCTAAACAGATGTCGCTGGAATGTAGCATTTCATGTGAAGGGGTGTAGAGAGCCCAAGCAGCCGAAGTGAGATTTTGTGTCCAACGGCTGGCGCCGTCGGCATACCCAATGTGGTAAGCTGGTGGAGGAGTCATCTGTCAATAGCACAAAGGATAGTTTAGATGAGGGTAAAAAAGATTAAAAACGCTAAAAAAGAAAAAATAACCTAAAGTAGCTTGACTACGTTTAAGCATAAAATTTCTTGAGGTATAACCCATTGACGGGTTCTTTGAGCGTGAGGCCTTCGGGGGACACCAGGATGTATGCGCCTTTGGTGAGGCAATGTTGGATGATGTAAGGGCCATGCCAGAGGGATTTGAATTTGCCGTGGCCAAAGGTATCATGAGCGATATCGTAGGCAAGGACAAGGTCGCCTTCGCGAAATGATCGAAGGTTGACGTGGCGATCAAAGGTAGCCTTGGATCATGTTTTATCTGCCTCGTTGTTCTGTAATGAGGATCGACGATCTTCATCTAGAGACTCCAAGTTCAGCAAGCGCTGCTCCATTGGAGAAGTGTTAGGTAAAAGATCGATTGCGGTGCGAAGGGTGGGAATTTCGCACTCGATGGGAAGAGTTCCCTCGATCCCATGGACTAGATGAAATGGTGTGAAACCTGTGGCGGTCTTCACTGCCGTTCGATAAGCCCATAGCGTGGAAAATAACATATGATTCCAGTTGATTTTATGTTTATTAACCGTGCGTTGTAACATGGTCTTGAGGACTTTGTTCACTGCCTCGACCTGTCCGTTTGACTGAGGATAGTATGGTGAGGAAAACTCGTGAGAGAAGCCTAACTGAGATGAGAGTTCGACGAAGATCTCATTCTCGAAATGTTTCCCATGATCGGAAATGAGTTGGAGTGGTACTCCGAACCGAGATATGAAGTGGTTGAAGAAAAAATGCGCTGCAGTGTCAGCGATGTTGTTGAAGGTGGCCATAGCTTCAGCCCATTTGGTGAAGTAATCGATAGCGACAACAATGTATTTGTGACCATTGCTGGAGGGGGGATTACAAGTCATAAAGTCAATGCCCCATTTACAAAAGGGGCCTGCAGTAATGACAGGGTGAAGGAGAGCGGGGGGAGCTCGGGCTTTGTTGGCATAGAGCTGACATTGCTCACATCTTTTCACGGCATGAATGCAATCATGAAATAGGGTAGGCCAAAAGTATCCAGCCCGGATAATCTTTTGAGCCATGGCGATGCCCGAAATATGGCCCCCGCAGGCGCCATTGTGGTAGTTGTTTAAGACTCTGTCAGCCTCATCAATAGTCAGGAAGCGACGAAGAATGGTGTCGACGCCCCGCCGATATAGGATGTCACCGATGAAGAGATAGTGGGGTGCTTGATGGCGGATGCGCCGACGATCATCTCGTGATAGGTGATTTCTGAAATTTTGAGTTCGTAGGTAGACGAGAAGGTCGCCATACCAAGGATCATCTGAAGTGATGTAAAAGAGATGTTCGTCAGGAAAGTCAGTATTGACGGGGGTGCTAGGTGTGTCGGATGGAAGGGTCGTGACAAGTTCAGCGAGAACGAGGGCCTTCTTACTCTTTGGTTTTGAGAACTCAAGGTCATATTCCTAAAGGATAACGATCCATCGAGAGAACTTTCCGTTAACTTGGTGACGACTGAGAAAATATTGCATAGGGTTGGAATCTGCGACGACCTTGGTGGTGCGAAGAAAAATGTAGTGGCGCAGTTTCTGAACTGCGAGGACAACTGCGAGAGAAAGTTTCTCTTCATGTTTGTACTTCAGGGGTGGTCCTTAGAGGTTCTTACTGACGTAGTAAATGACGTGTTCATGATTGTCATCTCCGAGCTGGACGAGGACGCCGGCTACTGATACAACTGATGCTGATACGTAGAGAATGTAGTCACAATTGTAGTCAGGTGCACTAATCAAAGGTGCATTTGAAAGTGCTGCCTTCAAATCGTCAAATGACTGCTGGGCATAGTCGTCCCAATGAAAAGGGATGTCGTGATGTAGTAAGCGAAGGAAACCATGTGCGCGTATAGCGTAATCAAGAACAAAGCGTCTCAGAAAGTTGGCTTTGCCCTGTAGACTCTGTAGCTGCCGCAAGTTCCGAGGAGGTGGAATTTCCGTGATGGCTTGGACTTTGAGGGGGTCCACGGTGATACCATTTTGGGAAACAATGAAACCGAGGAGGTGCCCTGCGGTGACGCAGAATACGCACTTGAGAGGATTCAAGCGGATGTTGTACTGACGACACGGTTGAAATATGACTCGTAAATCATCGAGGTGTTGGGTGCGCTTCTTGGATCGAGCGGTGAGGTCGTCCAGGTAAGCGAGGATGATTGCAGCCAGATCATGAAAGATGTATGTCATGGCCCACTGGAAAGTTTCACCGATGTTTTTGAGGCCGAAGGGAATGAAATGATATGCAAACGTACCCCACGGGGTTATGAATACGTTTTTGTACTGATCGGCTGGGTGGATTTGAATTTGGTTATATCCAGAGAAGCCATCCATGAAGGAGAGAGCCTCGTGACCGACGCAATCATCGATGATCTGATCGATGAAAGGCGTTGGGAAGTTGTCCTTGGGACATGCGTTATTGAGATCGTGAAAGTCGGTGCAAACGCGGATAGATCCCTGTTTTTTGTCGACGGGTACAGGGTTGGAAACCCATGAAGTATAAGCGATGGGGTAAATGAATCCGGCCGTACACAATTTGTCTATTTCGGCTTTGATAGTCGCGGCCTTGGATGGGTGTAGCGGTCGCTGTTTCTGGCGAACTGGTGTGATGTCGGGCCAGGTGTCGATGCGATGTTCGACAATAGAGGGGTCGAGGCCAGGCATCTCCGTGTATGACCAGGAAAAAATATCTCTAAATTCCTGGAAGAGGGTTTTGTATGTGGCAATCTCCTGAGGAGTGCAAGCAGCTCCAATGATGATCTCTTCAACGATGCCCAGTTTGATGGAAATGTCGATTTTGATGGTGGGGGAGATGTTAGCCAGATTACCTTCTTCAAAAGCATCGGGTGCAGGAATAGGATTGTTGAACCAATCGGTAGTCCCTGATGGGATAAAGTCTTTGGTTTCGACCGCGTAAATGTGATTGTGGCTAGGAGGCATGAGGGCGTCCTGCGGAAGGAAGAGAGCACGATGATGGAGTGCATCCCAGGGAGATTTTGGGTGTTGTAGCTCTTCCAGTATTTCTTCATTGCATTGGAAATGATGGGAATATAATGGATCGTGAGGAGTGATCTCAGTGACAATGTGGGTGCCCCCTGCTAAGGAAACAGAGGGGGTATCGCTAGGAGAGGGTGAGGGTTCACTCGTCATAAACCATATATTGAGGTATTGAGGGGTACCCGTAGTAGTGGGATGGAGAGTCTCTGCAGGGGGATGGGTGGGAGAGTTGGGTGGGTTATGGGGTAAATCCTTAGATATGTTTTCTATGAACCATGGAGGCGTAGGGAGTGCCTCGGGCTCGGGAGAGATGATATGGAGATCTTCAAATGGTGAAGATATGTCAATGATTGCCTCTGCGGGTTGGTGAAGCAGGGCTAACTGATGCTGTCGATATTCGATGATCATCGGATATTGGTATGTAAAATGATCCAACGAATCGCAAAGAGAGCAAGGTCATCTCATGCGTTCATTGACTGAAGTGGTGACATAGCGAATGTCAGTGATAGGTGTTGTGGATGACGTAGCCGGGCATGGGTTGTTCTGAAAGTCCCGACTTACGATAGCCAATGCCTGCCGGAAACGAGGCAGTGCTGGACAATGATGGGTATAATGGCCATACTCAGAACAGATGGCACATGCGAATTTAGTCTTCAACCCTTTACTACTGGAAGGTTGAGTGGTAGCAGTAGTAAGGGGTGGTGTCGGGGTTGGATTGGGGGGAATCAAATCTCGTAATTCCGGTAGTGATGGGCAGTTGTTGGTTTGGTGTCCCTCTTTGTCACATAATGTGCAAGGTGGTGGGATGCGCGGGGGAAGTAGAGCTGTGGGATCCTTCTTCTTTTTTCTGCCCCCAGCGGTAGCAGGGGGAGTAGGGAGTATGGGGGTAGTAGAGGTAGTGGGAGTGAGGATAGGAATCGTCATGGGGATTCCTGCCTGTGGGCGAGGGACCATATCAGGTGGATGTAAGTACCACACTGGGATGGCTAACACCATATTAGGTAGTGTGAGCATTGTTGCTACCTGGAAAGCTTCTATACCAGGTGGAGGGTAAAAGAAGGGAATTTGAGTGAGGGGTCGGGGAACTGTTTCCCAAATGGGATTAGGCCCTTGAGGGGATGTGGATTCGTGGACCATGGGTGTCGACGAATGCGTAGGAGGCTCCTATGGGAGTGGTGCTACGACTATTGATACGTCAGGACTGACTGAAGCCTCCTGAGGAGGACGAGCATCCTCCTGCTGAGTTTATTTAGAGGAAACAACGCATACTTGGCTAGGGGGAAGGAGTGGCGGTGCTCCATGGTACGTCCCTAACAAGGATGGATCTTTGAAAATACCAGGACCCATCTCAACGAGTGGATATACGTCTTGGTTGGTGTGAATAAGAGGAAGAATGTTATCTAGATTGGCAGATGGATTAGGTTCGTAATGTGAGACTTGGTCAATGGTTACAATCTTCCCATTGTGGGGGAACATGATTTTCCGAAAGATGGATGATGCCACAGCCTTCATAGCATACATGTAGCTACGTCCCAGCAAGATATTGTAATCGAGTTGAGCGTCGATAAATTCGATGTCAATGAGGATAGTTTTGCCTCTGAGTTCTACGGGGACATTTTGGAAGATCCCTTCAGGAGATGATGGTCGTCTGTCATAAGCTCGTAAGGTGATGGCGGAAGGTATGAGTTCTGGGGAACCAAGTTTCTGCCATACTGTTTTGGACATGATGCATGTATATGCCCCTTCATCGATGATACATCGATGGACGATGATGTTCTGTATTTTTACTGGTATTTGAATAGCAACTGCGATGGGAAGACGTGGTTCGCAGCTATCAAGGTCAAAGGTGATAAGTCGAGTATCGGTAGGGTCGACTGCCCCCAAGGCGGAAAGTAATGATTTCCGCTGTGTTGGGCAAGTCTGGAGGACTTCCATAACTGACATGGGATCCGGGGATTGTGCTAAATCATCTACCAGGCTGTAGTTATGAGCGGCCCTAGCCTGTGGGTTGTGGACATTCCTGTGCAATGGGATGCGAGGGATGCGTAATGGTGGTTCAGCTGAAGGGCGAGGGATCACCAACGGAGGTCCCGTCGGTGTAGGGTTTGTTTCTGGAGGTGTAGGGGTAGATTGAGTTGTTGCAGGATACTGACGATTGCGTGTTTGCAGAAGGATTTCTTCCTCACTGGTGAGGAGAATTGTTCACTCTGCTGGATTGTTGGGATTGTGGTATTGGCCCACCTGAGGTGGGGGATGTTGCGTGTCCTATTGGGTGTTTATCACACCTTGATGTGGGATGGGATTTTGCAGCACGGCGGGAGGGGTTTGTTGCGCATATTGTTGTTGTGCCTGCTGCGGGGCAGATTGCGCAGGAGAAGGGGGAAGACTTCCAGAGTCCTTCAACCTTTTGAAATCAGCGATTTGTGGGCAATGGTGAGTGTAATGACCATATACACCACAAAGAGAACAAGGGTGGATAGTTTTAACAGTGTTCCTCCCTTGGTGTTTGTTGTTATTGCCCCCTTGGGGGTTTTGGTTCCCTTGGTTCTGATTTCCCCCAGTGGGTTGATGTTGTGGGGGTTGATTCCTGCCTTGACCAGGATTGTTGTTATTCCTTTTCCTTCCTTTCCTCCTAGTGTTGTTTGATGGATGAGTTGGATTGGCTGTGTTTAACTGTTCAAAATTTTGATATTGTTGGGCAGCGGAGGGTTGAACAAAATTGACCCCCGTATGAGGATGTGGGGGAGCCATGGGTTGTTGAGGACCCAGAAAGGGAAAGTAAGGGTTCTGTGGTGGTGCGGCTCCATAGGGTACACAGGAAGGCGTGGTGTTTTCGCTAGTACTATAAGGTGATGTGGAGGGAGGACCACTGGTGTTTGGGAGAGGTGGATGTATGGGAGGTGCCGGTGGTGGTCCACTGACAGGTGGAGGTGTAGCAACAGGATATGGCTGTTGATAAGGGGGTGGGGGGTAATAAGAAGTGCCCCAATATGCTGGTGGGTACTGAGGCGTTCCATACATCAGTGGTGGTTGGGGTTGTGGGCCATGGTGTGTGGTGGCACCTATTAGCCCGTCTGCTGAGTGAGACATCCTAGATTTGTCTTGACCAAATGGCACGGGTTTGGGAAGATCATGGAGTACTGTATATAAGTATCCTGACTGTGCATAAATGAGGTCATATTGTTGAGCCTTATTGATGGCTTCCTCTTCAGATTATGGGAAGGTAGAAGCTACATCCTTACCAAGGAGAGCGACAAGTGATCTAAGAAACCAGTCCAGACATTGTTGCTTGGTGGTTTCTGCTTTACACAAACTACATCGCCTACGCCACTCATGAATGTGGTCAGCAATGTGGGTGGCTGAGGACTGTTTGAAATTAGACAGTAGTTCTAGACCGTTGTCATGTCGAATGGGTAATTGGAAGAAAGTTAAGAAGGCTTTGGCCAATGATTCAAAGGTCATGTGGGACCCAGATTTTTCTTCGACATACCATTTGGCCGAGGGGCCGATAAGTGTGCGTTGAAAAAGGCACAATCTGACAAAATCTTCCATGATGCTATTGGAAGAGCACCATAGATGAAAGGTCATGATGTGATTGGCGGGGTCATCCCCTACCTTCCCTTCAAAATTTGGTATGTCTGAAGGAAGTTTGGTTGGCATTGTAGGCCATGTGGCATCATGCAATATAGGATCATTAGTGAGCTTGGTGAGATCCAGAATGTTGAGAGAGGCCAAGTATGGCATCTGTAGTGGGGTAGGAACGTTAGTTCCAGCCATAATGTGTTGTGCACCTGATCCTTGATGGGGACTAGGTGGGTTGGTGCTTCCTCCTTGAGAGGTAGTGGGTCCCCCGCTTCCGTGTAAAGGAGAGCGAGTGACTGTGTGACCTTGGGAATTGGACCCAAGTAAGGTAGAACCAAGTAAGGATAATCCTAAGATGGTATCACTCACAGGAGTGTGTGAAGGAGGTACCGATGAGCGAGTACGACCAGATACTCCTCCTAAGATAGGGGGAAGGTTGAGCAAACGTCGTGAACAACGAGGGTTCTGTGGTTCCCCTATGATGTCAGACTAGTTGTGTGAAATGTGTGCAACAAGTGGTGAGAGAAAATATAGAAACAAGAGCTTTTTGCTGTGATGGTCTACACAATAAATATGTCAAAGTCAAACTGTAATCAGATGTGTATCATACATAAATGAAAAAGAAGCATATATGTGGGTAAGAGGGTTTTTGTCTGTGTGGGGGAATCAAAAAGAAAGCAAATGCTCGTGTCCTAGAAGACATAACGTCCTTCCTCTCAAATAGCACTGGATCTTCCAATAGCTCTCAACAGTGGGGTCTGAAGTCACTGGAAGTGATACTAGTGAAGAATGAAATAACTGGTTATAATGAGGGGTAGAGGGTGCAATATCCCGAAAGAGCTGGCGATACCTCCCAATAGCCACACAAAATCCAATCAAGGTGCAATTGCAGCCCACAATTGCCACCTGGGTAGATTT
>ML797626.1:386834-400184 GCA_009831015.1 Picea engelmannii
TTAGATTTATAAACCAAAGCAAGCCATCCATGTGGCTAAAAGAAAAATAAGGGAAAATGATTTTTATCCACCTAAGTGCCTATGTTTGCTTGATTATCCCCTTTATAAGTTGAGGGGTCTAAGTGGTGCAGTATTTAGAGCATCTATATCATCATTCTTAACAAGGAAAAATTCTTTTTTCCCACACCCAATAGCTTACAATGCAAATTTTAGTTCAAATGCGCGGCCTCCTGTGTGGACAGAGGCGCATGTGGCGCCTGCGCGTAGACAAAACTGAAAAACAAAGCGCATGCGTGCCCGACACGCGCCTGTGGGGTAGAATACCCACGCGCCTGTGTCAAAAATCCGAGAAAAAAAAATCCGGATGGATTTCTCTCCAATTTCTGGTGAATTGACTGGTAAGCAGGTCGGCTGAGGCCGGTTTGTGAACCTGCAAGTTAATGAAATCAAAAGGAAAACAAATAAATCCCAAATGAGGGAGGAATTGATACCAACTCCCTAGTACGGTCGCCAATCTGTTTGCACCCAATTCATCACTAAGTGAGCAAATTAAGAGTGCTTACATGCCCAGTTGGGATCTGCTAGGCATGACAGCTGTGAGGTAAAAGGTTAGAAAGAAAAACAACAAAGCTATTAACAAAAATTAAACTAAAACTAATAAAAACTATGATCATATAAAACAAATGAAAAATAGAGACAAATGGAGCAATATCACCAATGCATAAGTTGATCTGTTGATGAAATCCAAAGACACAAAGAAGAAAGGGGACTTGGGTCCCTTCTTTCTCCAATGGAAGGCTCTTGAGGCCCTCAAAGCTCGCTCTCCTTACAATGAAAAGATGAAAAATGTGGGTGAAAAAACTCCAAGCTTCTTCACTCAAGTGAGGGGTGAATAGCTCTATGAAATGCAGCTTGTGATGTGTATTGCCAAAGAATGATTCCTTAGCAATCTTAGTAGCATAACAGTATGAAGAATTCCTTGAGAAAATGGTGGTCATTCATGGATTTTTATAGCCAATCATTGGATCATTATGTAACCTCTTTAGAATGTGAAAAGGGGATCTTTAGGGCACAATTAGGTCTTTGACCAGCCCACCACGAGGATTGAGCTCGGATTTGGTGTCAAATCGACTTGGGAGCTGATCCATTAGTGGTTGGGAGGCCGACCAATTTCAATAAATGCGTCGTTTAGCAGGCACTCAGGTTTTTTGCCCAACAGCCGCACCTTGTGCACATGTGCGCGCTTTGTACGTTGCTGTTAAGCGCATGCGCGCGTGCACCCAGATGATGTAAATCGCCTTTCAAATTTTTGGTCATTTGTATAGTTTTTTGACCTTTTTGCAATGCTGAGGAATTAATTTTGTGCCATGAATGACTCTAGTCCTGTGTTGACGATGCGGAGTTCTTGTCGCCCTGTGCGGACAAAATTTCAGTGATAGCAAAGATGAACAGGTCCAAGGATCATAAAAGGAAGAATCTGAATCAGATGAAGATACGAATACTCAGACTAACACAAATCAGCAGAAAGAAGCAAAATCACCTCTCAGAATTATTAGAAAGAATCATCCTAAAAATCAGATAATTCGGGATATAAATAAAGGATTTCAGACAAGAAGGAAATTGATTAAAGACTCATAACAAACTCATCTTGCATTTTTATCTATGAATGAACCTAAAAATTTAGAGGAAGCTAGCCAGGATGATGATTGGATTAGAGCAATGAATGAAGAGCTTGATCAAATTGAAAAGAACAATACTTGGGAGCTTATCCCTAGACCTAAAGATAAGAATGTAATAGGTTCCAAATGGGTGTTCAAAAATAAAATGAATGAAAAAGGGCAAGTTGTTAGAAATAAATCCAGATTGGTCTGTAAAGGATATGCACAAGTTGAAGGTCAGGACTTTGATGAAA
The DNA here is from genome assembly GCA_009831015.1 of Picea engelmannii. Classification (NCBI taxonomy): domain Eukaryota; kingdom Viridiplantae; phylum Streptophyta; class Pinopsida; order Pinales; family Pinaceae; genus Picea; species Picea engelmannii. The sequence goes on from ML797626.1 coordinate 388,747, forward strand.
CTTTTTCACCAGTGGCAAGATTGGAAGCCATCAAAATGTTTCTTGCTTATTCATGTCATAAAAACTTTAAAGTTTATCAGATGGATGTTAAGTCAACATTTCTCAATGGATATCTAGAGGAAGAAGTATATATGGAGCAACCTGAAGGATTCTCATTGAAAAATAATCCTAATTATGTTTGTAAGCTGAAGAAGGCCTTATATGGACTAAAACGAGCACCACGAGCTTGGTAATATAGATTGGAAATTTTTTTACAAGAAAAAGGGTTCAAGAAACGTATTATTGACAGTAACCTTTACATTAAGTCTGAAGGTGATAATTTACTAGTTGTTTTGGTTTATGTAGATGATATTATTTTTGGCTGTACTAATGAATCATCTGTCTAGTGGTTTTCTAACTCTATGCAAACAGAATTTGAAATGTCCATGATAGGTGAACTGCCATATTTTCTTGGCTTACAAGTAAAACAAAGTTCTACAAGAATATTTATTTCTCAAGAAAAATATTTGAAAGAGATGTTGAAGAAATTTTAGATGTAAGATTCCTCTCCAGTTAGCACACCTATGGTGGTTGGTTGCAAGCTGAGTAAATATGACATCTCACCTGATGTTGATCAAAGGACATATCGCTCTATGATAGGCAGTCTTCTGTACATCACAGCATCCCGTCCTGATATAATGCAAGTTGTTGGAATGGTAGGTCATTATCAGTCTGCTCCTAAACAAAGTCATTTGGTAGCTATCAAAAGGATATTTAAATACTTGAAGGGAACAATGACTTATGGTCTGTGGTATCCCAGAAATCAGAATTTTCAGTTAACTGCTTATTCAGGTGCAGATTGGGCAAACTGTGTTGATGAGAGAAAAAGCACCAGTGGAGGAGCATTCTTTCTAGGTGATTCATTAGTTGCATGGCTTAGTAAAAAGAAAGGATCCATTTCATTATCCACTAGAGAGGCAGAATACATTGTTGTTGCTAGTTTCTACACACAAATTTTATGGATGATACAAACTCTTGCATATCTGAAGGTAACTTACACTGATCCCATTCCAATTCATTGTGATAACACCAGTGACATTAGTGTCTCCAAGAATCCTGTTCTTCATTCCAAAACTAAGCATATTCCAATAACGTACCATTTTCTCAGAGAACAAGTTACAAACAGAATTGTTAAACTGAATTATATACCTTCTACATAACATATTGTAGATATTTTTGCAAAACCATTAGCAGCAACCCCTTTTGGATATCTTCGTCAAAAGTTGGGGTTTATCATTTCTTGTGTCTAATTTGTTCACTTAGTCAGGGGGAGTACTTATTGAATATCTGGTGTATTTCCAACATGCTCATAGTTGACAGGGGGAGTATGTTTTGCAACAACTCAGGGGGAGCATGTTTCTTCTTTGAAATTGATGTCAAAGGGGGAGAAAAGAGTCCAGGAGGAGGGTCAGAATGCATGTGGGTACTTGTGTTTCCATCAATGCCAAAGGGGGAGATTGTTGGAAAAATTTTTAACAGACAATGAATGATTGTCATTGATGGCAAGTACAACAATGTAGATGGCATGGGTACATAAAGCATGTAATAGATGGGCATTATGAGAAGACACTACAGAGAATATTCAATTAAGCTCAGAAGAGATAGTGTAGAGGATTGTTGGCAGATCATCGATGGAAAGATCAGAGTAAGCAGAGCAAAGTAAGATCGGGGGGAGAAGCATTTCTGATCATTGGATCCCATTCAAAATTCCCAAAAGAAGGAGGACCTTTAGATATATTAGTAGAGAAGAAGAATGTGCAGAAAAGGAGGACAGATCTCAGGCATCAGATTCAATCATTGTTGGATCATGAAGGACCTACACATTCATTAAAGTGCAAGGAGAAAAGGGCTCACAAAATCCCAAAAGAAGGAGGACTGTCCATCTTCAGGAAGGACACGTGGCGAAAGATCATCATGTCACTGACTGGAAAGTCAAAGGAACGAGGTTCCCTATCCTCTTAAATTCGCAATATGTGAAATCGCGAAACTATATTAGCCATGAGTTCAAGGTTTGTTCTGGACTGTTGATCTAAGCTCCATCTCAGAGCTTTGCCTATCATGACTTGGATAGGTAAGACACATAACCATCAAAATTGCGATATGAAAAATCGTGATTTAATCTCAGCCGTCAGATCAAGGTGTGTTCTGGACCGTTGATCTAAGATCCATCTTGGAGCTTCACCTATCGTGACTTGGAGAGGTAAGAAACATAACCATCGAAATCGCGATATGTGAAATCGCGATTTAATCCCAGCCATCAAATCAAGGTTTGTTTTGGACCATTGATCTAAGCTCCATTTCAGAGCTTTGCCTATTGTGACTTGGAGAGGTAAGAAACATAGCCATCAAAATCGTGATATGCAAAATCACGATTTAATCTCAGCTGTCAGATCAAGGTGTGGTCTGGACCATTGATCTAAGCTTCATTTTGGAGTTTCGCCTATCGCAACGTGGAGTGAAAATACCTCTATCGAAGGAATCGTGAGATGCAAATTCACGATGAGATCTGGACCGTATATTCATTGAGATCATGGACCATTGATCTAAGATTCATTTTGGAGTTTCAGCTATCGCAACTTGGAGTGATAAGAACCTCCATCGAAGGAATCGCGAGATGCGAATTCACAATGAGATCTGGACCGTAGATTCATCGAGATCGTGGACCGTTGATCTCAACTCCATCTCGGGGTTTTGGGGATCGCGACTTGGAGAGTCGAGATGCCTCATCTCCAGACTCACGAAATGCGAATTCGCGAAAAGCACTTTTTGAATAAGATCTTGTTCATGGCCATGGTCATATAGAGGAAGGAGCTATCGCAGAAAATCTCTATATCAGAGTTTTGGAGATCGCGATATGAAGTGTCGAGACACTTGGCCACAGGAATGCCGAAATGCCGAAACCCGATTTAAAGGAAAGATTAATAAATTTCATCCAACGGTGCAGATAAACTTGAATATGATCGGAGGGCTACTGTTCTCTCTCACAGTTAATTTATTAGTTATGAATATGTTAGTGAAACTGATTCATGATTCCTGATCGATTGGTGTTTCAGTTGCTTGGATGGTTTTTCTTTGCACTAAGAAAATGCGAAGAGTAACTGTTGTGGGTGTTGTGCATAAAAGTGAAAGATACAGATTGTGCGAGGTTGGTTGTTCTGGACGAAAAATGAATTAAACTGTAAGAAAGGGAAAATCACAGGATGTGCAGTGTGAGACTGAGAATATGCACAGTGTGAGACTGAGAATATGTGCAGAGTGAGATAAAACTTAGAGAAGAGTAACAGATGAGAAAAGACTTGAAGTAGAGAAGAATGACAGAACAAGTTGAAGCAGAGCAGAATGACATAACAATTTGAAGCAAAGAGGAATGACAGAACAAGTTGAAGCAGAGAATATTTGCAGAACAAACAAAGAAAGAGAAGAATTGCAAAACAGTTAGAAGAAGACCAGATTTACAGATCAGAGAAGAAATGGTAAGAATCAATTTATCTATGTAGTTGATTGTTTAATTATTCATTTATATTCCAGGGTGGTTGGGAGGTGCTACGGAGGACTGTTGTCCTCAGAGGTTCAAGTGGGAGCTTGAACATAGGAAGTTGTAACTTCCATCTGGTTGCAGCCAGAGAAACCAAGGTGGTAGGGTGGTGCAAGGGAGAACAAGTGTTCTCTGTTATACAGGTTGGAGCCTGTGTAACTAGAAGTTGGTGCTTCCATCCAGTTGGTGCTGGAACATTAAGGGAGTTGGTGCTTCCTTCTAGTGGGTGCTAGAGAAGCTAGAGATTTGGTGCTCTCAAACAAGTTGCATCTTGTAAAATAGAGGTAGCAGCCTCACATTGAGTTGGTGCTCAATTATAGATGATGTACAAAACTTAAAAGACTACCTATCATTTCGAAGAAGAAGAGGTTTTCTCCCTTTATGGGTTTCCTTGTGAAAATCTATCTCTGTGTATACTTTATGTGTGATTGATGCTCATTACTTTTATTGTCCATATGTTGTATAATGTTGATGATCACTTGAAGAAAGATTAAGAATGTTTTAATAGACTTAAAATTGTTTAAGCACAATAACAACTGATTCAACCCCCCCCCCCTCTCAGTTGTCTTAGTAATTTCAACAAACTGAATTATTCTGCAAGCTACTACCCTCAAGGAAATGGCCTAGTAGAATCAACAAACAAAAATTTAATCAAGATTATTAAAAGGAAAGTTTCAGAAAATCACAAAAATTGGCACAATGCACTGTATAATGCACTTTGGGCTAATAGGGTAACCCCATAAGCCTCTATTGGTAATTCCCCATTCTTTCTTGTCTACAGAAGAGAAGCAATTCTCCCTCCAAATGTTTTACTTCCCTCACTACAAATATCACAGAAAGTTCAAGAAGAGGAGTGTCCTTCTCTAGAAAATCGAATAAATGCCTTATTGAAACTAGAGGAAGTGAGAACAAAAGCAAAGAAGAAAATGGATCAACATCAACAAATTGTAAAAAGATGGTTTGATTCAAATTCTTCTTTAGATAGGAATTTCGATGTCGGAGACTTGGTTCTCAAGTGGGACAAAGATCACGAGAGAAAGGGGGAATGCACCAAGTTCCAGAATCTATGGTTGGGACCATTTGTAATTTCTCAAAAATTGGGTCCCATCTCTTTCCATATGCATAATTTGGAGGGACATCCAGAAACTTTCCTAGTGAATGTCCAGGCTCTCAAAAGGTATGTCACCTAATGATTTTGGATCCACCTTTTGTACATATTATTTTTTTTATTTTTCTTTTCTGTTTTTTGATTTTGGTTCTTTTCATTTCGCTTGATTTTGATTTATTTTCAAATAATGATGTCTAAGTCACCATTTCATTTGTGGAAGGGAAATCGGAATTTTTATTCATTAGAAATAGTTGATAACTCCTCGAAGCACCAGGGTTTTGAATGCTAAAACTCAGATCTGCATAAGTAACTTTCTTTTCAAAACGATGTTCTTGGTTTCCCTCTAAAATTACGAGAAGACACGATTATCATTAATAAAACTCTTAACGGTGTCTCTGTTTCAAGGAAAACAACTTGATTATACCTTCATGTCCTCGAGATGGTTTCTTAACAAAAATATAAGTGTTCAAATCATGATGAAGGTCGTCAAATGAGAAAATAAGTTGTAAAATATCAAATTTTTTTTTCAAAATCTGAGATTTTCAGCATCACCCCTCTCTCTTGAATATCATAAAGTTTCTCAAATTTGTAAACAAATTCTAGAGAGTTGAAATCACTACAAGGTGTGGGAATTTTCTGTAAACCCACAGAGACATTGAACATGTATTTTGGAAGCGGGTAAATGCATGCATGATGTGAAGGCAACTTCGTCAGGGTACTGAACAAGCCTGCTAGCAACGAACCAATGTCGGGTTTAAGAAACTTTTCAGGTATGTCCTTTTGAATTGATCAAAAGTAAATATGTTCTTTATCATGAATGGATGACTCTTGGATAGGAAATAAGTGTTAGAGTGGTTTAAATGACATCCTTGTCGAGGCTATGGATGCTTGCTAGCAGCAGTGGCCCTATCAACAGTATCAGAGTCAGTTGCCTAAAAATTGTTTCGCTCATAATCTAGATTTGATACCAGATTTCATTTTTTACAAAAACAGATTTGATGCTATACTACATTATTTTTTGAGTTTTTATCAGGATGTTGGACCCATTGTCAACTATTTCTTAAAAATTCATTCTTTCTGATTCACCCTAACATGAATTTTCTGGTGATGCAGAGATAATTGCTTCACCCAGTACATCGCCATTGTTGGCAGCCACAATGATTTTGATATCTAACACGATCTTTTGAGATTACACTTTTCTGTAGTTGCCATCACCTCAAATTTGTAAATATTTTTCTAAGTTTCAAAATGATTGTTGGGTTAAAGCTTACCTTATTGAATTCTTTATTGCGTGCATTTTTGTTTGTTTTATTTTTAATTCATGTCTGTAAGCATGAATTAAACATAAAACTTGGCTTGGTCTAATAATTTTGTTCCTTAGAAATATATTTTAAAAATCCATCCATATGTAATTGAAATTCAAATCTTGTGAATTGGTTGATTAATCCATTATCAATTTTTTTGTTTTAATGTGGTCCTTATGAATTCAATGGTTGGATGGTTCATTCCTGAATTATTTTGATTCATGAAGACCCTTGGTTAATTTTTGATATTCTTCTCATGATTTGAATGGTCATATCAACATTCATACCAATGAATACAGACCTATTGTACTTGTGTTTTCTCCCTACCTTGCTGGCTCAAAACATTATTTCAAGTTATTCATTATCTGCATAGGGTTTTGTACTCTGCAGTTTTGGCACTCATTGTGAGAAATGGTAAGGAATACAATGAACCCTCCGATTTTCATTCTCATTATCCGAGTTATGATAACCCACATGCTCTACTATTTTGTGTGTCTCCATTCTTCATCCATACTTGTTTCTATTGCTCGCACGATTGGAACCTAAAACTATTCTAAGTCATCTCTTTTGCATCCTTGTTACAGTGGTCATGGCGCTCATCTTTTTCATAGAGTTGAATATATGCCAAGCCTTATTATCCCATGATGATTCTATTGATGACCTAATGGGGCATGGATGGGATGTGTTCCTCAAAATATTTGAGGGTTATAATATTCAGGTAGCAGAAGCTTTTGCGCGAACCTTTGATGGGTTCAGAGCTAAGATTGGAGACATACAATTAGAATTGATAGAAGATTTCATCAGCAAAGCAATAGGGATCCCATCAAAGGGAGAGAGATGGTTTAAGAACACTATGATAGAAGAAGTCTCGTGGAATTTGTTTATGACCTCCCGAAAAACCAACTATTGTGTAAAAGGTATTCCTATCGCTCTGTTAAAACCTGGATGGCATAGTTTATTGTTAATTCTGAAACAATTTGTCACGTGCGAAGGTCAGTACAGACTAGCCTTTATCTACCATATCTGTTTTCTCATGAATTTCATAGGTTTTGATTTAGATATACCCTTTTACTTATTGATGGGCCTCTATAATATGTCCAAGCGTTACAAATGATAGGGTATCAATTCGAGCCTGTTACACCATGGATTGGTTAAAATATATTTGATGTATCATCTGTTGACCATAGGTGACAGTTGGGAGACCTTTTTGATGAGGAATGGCTTCGCCTAGGCTGATCCTATAACAAACCCTAGCTTAGACAAGCCACTAGTTGAAAACCATTTTGGTAATTCAATTAATGGACCAGATTTTATTGATAAAACCCCTCTAGATAAAGGATCACCGTGTAGGTTTTCACCTGCAAGATCGATAGAACAAGTGACTGGTGAATTGAAGGGAAGTTATCATCATGTGCCTATGAATGATGCTAATGTTAATTTTGATGTCAAGAAATTCGGTAAAGGAACAAAGCAATAATGCATAGATTTGGGTTTCAATAACAAGAAGGTCGGTCACATAATATCGAGAAAAATAAGGACTCGAAAGGATAATCATCTGAGATCGATTGATCTGATTGAGATCGATGAGGGTTCGGATCCTGAGATAAAGGATTTTCTAGTTATGGAATATCCAGAAATTCAAGGTTCCAGGACAGAGGTTATCATTCATACTGAACCATATGATTTCCTGACAAATTTACCACCATGAATTAAAGGTAAAGAAGGATTCTCGGGTATTAGGCAAGATCTGAAGAAAATATCAGATAAGACTAAATCCCCCTTGGTCGATTGTGTCCCTCTTCGATCGAACATCTCCCCTGTACACTGTGATGGTTGTCTTGATTGGGTTGAGCATTACTATACTGACACTCCTCTCTTATAGGCCCAAATTAAAACTTTGACTACTCAGAATGATATGCTGAAGCAAGAAAACCTTGATCACAAGGCACATGTAGAGAGGGAGACTAAATGTATCAAGAGAGATGGAAACATATTCATTAAGAATACGACCAGTTTCAAGGAAATTATAAACTTTGAACTGTCTGACCCCTCTTTGGCAGATTTTTAATGGTAAAACGTTTTGTTGTGATTTAGTTTGATTTTTTTAACTAATTCAAAATAAGTAGATTGGAATTCTGATTTCATTTACTAAAATAAAGATTGGCTACTGAATCTTCAATTCTGTAGCCAAGTCTCTTTTAAAAAAAATTAGTTATTAAGAAATTAATTTTCTAATTTATCAAAATTGGTTTTCAATTCTCAAGAAATAGGAGATTTTGTTGTTGATTACTTGGATGAAATATTTTCAATTATATGCCTAAATGATTAGTAGTTTGTCCTTCCTTATGTTTTATAAAAAAATGATTTAATTTTGAATAAACCAACTTTATTATGAGTGGTTTCCAATTCACTATTTTTGTAATATTACTTAATTTTGGGATATTCAACTCTATCATGTGAGATATGAGTATTTGGATCCTGGATTACTTTAAATACTGTTCACTTTTGTTCGTGAAAGGATCCTTTTTTGGAACGCTTTATGGACATGTAATTCCCAAAGACTATATGGACAAGTTGTTCACATTTCGGCTTTAGACTTGCGTGACACTGTTCCATTTATGTTTTTCCTCTTATATTATGGAGTATTAACATGTTATACAACTTTAGCCTCATTAGCATGTAGTGTTTCATTTTATTCAGCACTTTAAATTTTGTCTATAACTTGTTGTTTCAAATGTTATATATGTGATCGTTATTTCACTTTAATATCATCAATTTATGCTTGATGTTAAGTTGATGTATCATATGAATGTTTCACATTAAAATTTCTTTTACTGTAAACACTCATCATTACAAGGTCACTGGATTTATATGCTTATCACCTTGTTTTTATATCCTTGCTCCTAAAAATACCTTGAGTTATTTCTGGAGATGTTAGCACGAGACTGTTGCAGATTTCTCTCACAGGCAAGATAAATGGAAGTTTGGATTACATAGGGATATAGACACAGTATGAGACTAATCTCAGGTTAGTTTTATTCACATTCAATTTTCGTTATTAGTTTATTAGTGAAATAAGACAGTTTAAATTGGCTATGACTATTATTCTGTTCTTGTTTCAGATTGTTTTTTTATTAGTATCTTTGAGTTATTAGATTTTAAATTATTGAACAAAAAATATAAAAAATATGTGCTTTCTTTATCTACTTTGCAAACGATTATAAAAACATTGATTTCACAAGACATCCACCAAAACTTGCTAATTGTAAATATCATGTTCATAATCACATGTTCATATTTATGTTTCTATTTAGCATTTTTAAATAATTAGACTTGTGTACATAGTATCTTACTTATAGCTTTAGGGTAGTTTATTTTCTCTCATTATTTTAGGACCTTAGTTGGCTAACAGAGCCATTAAACCCGTGAGGATAGATCACACCAAATGACTTGGGTTAATTAGACAACCCCGGTCCGGATCTATCCTTTTTGTTGATGGTGTGTCACTTACGCCTGTCAACAAGGTGGTACTCCTCTGTTATGATATGAAAGATATATATTGATACTTTGAAATATTAAAATAGGGGGATACTTTAAAGAAACCCCAATCTTTATCGCTCAAAAAAATATAAAAAAATACTACTAATTGAAAAATAATATATTCACAAAGAAAATTCTTGAGAAGAGGACCAAGAATATTTCAAAGAATAAAATACAATATAAAAAAATATTGTACAGAAAGGAAATAACCATTATATGAAAAATCATAAAATTCTCACATCCACCACAACATCATAATTTTTGAAGGAATACCACAAGTCCACAATTGAGAGAAATTTAAAATAGTATTTCATTCAAAATAAGAAAGAATATGATATGTTCACTTCAATCATCCCATGCTCAGTAACTTGGAGTTTGAGAAATCATTGAAATTACACCTCAAAGTATTTCTCCATGGAGTTAAAAAATAATAGTCTTAATAGTCTGTTTTTTTAATAAATAAAACAAATATCATTCATCCAAATGGAATGGGATGGGGCTCTCATGGAACCTAAAAATAAAGTGGAACATGTTTGAACCTAAAAATAAGAGAGAACGAGACAATATGAAATCAATTATGGTTTCTCAAGAATGAAAAGACACAACTAGATCATTCCTGGACGAGAAAAAAAAAGAATAGAAAATTATGAAAGGTGATCAATTCACTCACTGTGATGGATTTCTCTCTCTCTCTCTATATTCCTGGTGATATGCCTCTTGTATTCTCCTTGGTTTGGATTCCTTGACTATTTGTAACCACCTCTTCTTGGTCTAGTTTCATTATTTTAGTTGAGGTATTTTAAAACCAATTTTCAATATAGTCTCTCATAGGTGTGACAATTATTTCCATCCTTACTCTTGTGTCAAATAAAAAACTTTCCAGATATAAAAAATAAATTGAGAGTTGATGTAAATTATACCAAATGTATTCATTCTTGTTTACATAATTTACTAACCAACTTTCAATTTCTAACTATGAATACTCGATCAGACTATTGAATCTCTCGACTGATGTTGACTTTATCAATTCCATTTTTTCTTCAAACTGCTCCTTTGTCCTAAATATATAATTTAATATGAACTTTGGGTCTTGAAATGCTCCAGTTTTTCCAGCTATATCCAACTCCATTAATTTTAAATATGACTCTTCCCTTTTGACACTTAAATTGTCACAATCAACCAATATTTATTTTATACACTTCATTCTTTTAATCTAGCATGGTTTTAGTTTATTTACATGGACAAGGGATGAAAATTATTCTTGTTTTATTTTTAAATCACTCATACCTAAAACCTTCATAAAAAAATATAGTAATATCCCCTTTATATCACCCCTCATCATTTTCTAGATCAACTTGTAGGTATTGTATCAGGTTCGATATCCTTGATCCCAAAGAAATAAAATTATTAGTCAGTTCCCAAGTCTCGAGGATTAGAGACATGAATTTATTAATGTTTTCTCCAATATATATTCTAACCGCAACGAGTCAGCTCGATATTCCTCTCAATCTTGAACTGAATTATGTGTTTTGTTAAAGCTTGCAAGATACCAGATATATAAAATATGCAGAACAGAAACGAAATGCTAGAAATAACAGAATAACAGTAAAATATCCAGCATAATCTTCGCAATACACAGAAATGATATACGAAATAGCAACATAAATAGCACTTGAACAGAAATAGCACTTGATTCAGATAGCAATGTTCACAGGCCTCTTCGAGGGGGCAACCTCCAATCGAGCAGCGCTCTGTTACAAGAATATCCCAGCTAGGGTTCTCATACCCTTGACTCCTATTTATACTAAAAAGAAGCATCTAGAGGAAGATCCTTCTAGAAGCGAAAGCTTCTATTAGGTCTTCTTACATCCGCCTAATTCTCTTTTATTGAAAGGTCTTATTAATATTGACC
>ML797626.1:413841-436238 GCA_009831015.1 Picea engelmannii
TAGGCCATTAGTTGTAATTATACCTCCTAGTATCCTATATATACCAAGGAGACATTTTCATTTTGAATCATCTTGTACTTGAACATTTAAGTGGGTTAAAAGGAGGTTGCCCCCTCGAAGAGGCTTATTATATGAAATTATCTTTTTTTCAAGGTGTTGAGTACTTTTTCTGAGGTTTTTCTATGCTATATTGATATTTGGTTCTTAATAGAGAATTACAATATTGAAAATACCATTGCTAGCTTGAAGGAAAAATTACAAGATTATGAGAAATTGAAAGCAGAATTGGATCAAACAAAAGGAGAGCTACTATTGACAATAAAAAAGTTGAAGAAGTTCTAAAAAATCACTAAGAAATTAAATGAGATCCTTAGCATTCAAAGATATCCAAACGACAAGACATGACTATGATATAATGACAATTTGAAGACAACAAAACAAGAGAAGGAAGATGAAAATGATGAAACCAACACTCCAGAACAAGTTGAACAACAAGATATAAGACTAGAATTCATAAGGAATGAGACATCAAGAAGATCCTCTCCCATCAGGTATGAAAGCAATCATTATGAAGGAAACTATAGAAGAATATATTGTGAACCCAGATGGACCACACCACAAAGAAGATCACTTACTCCCATATATCAAAATTAGAATCAATGAAAGGAATAATTACACAAGCTACATGAATGGTGCAACTGGTAGATATGAAAATGTTTGCAGACCTGTCAACATAAATTATAATCCATTTGACCCATTAATGGATAAAAATATTGTATGTTACAAGTGCAATAATATCGGTCACAAAGCATGAGATTGCAGAGAGATGAAGGAAGATAATCATATGCCAAATGCCCCTATACCAACTACAACATGGAAAAGGAAAGAAATTCCACATAGTTAAAACTGTCGAATAGCATTGGTTTCTAAAGAATGAAAAGAAGAATATGAATGGTTCATAGACATTGGGTGCTCATCTCACATGACCGGAGATCAAAGCAAATTTTTCATATTGAAGAAAATGGGTGGAAATGTTTCATTTGGAGATGACTCATCTACCAAAATATTTGGAAAAGAAACTGTAAAGATTGGAAGTGAAAATGTAAAAGCAGGAAAAGGCCTATTGGTTGAAGATATGAAGCATAATCTCCTCAGTGTCAGAAAAATATGTGATCAAGGATATACTCTTATGTTTGACTCCCGAAAATGTAAAATCAAAGAATATAACTTAGGAAGATTTGTTGAAACTGCAACAAGAAGATCGAACAACATATACATCCTAGACATGAAGAAGAGAGAGAAGAAAAAATCCAGACAAAAGGATTCGAAAGAAGAAAAATTCCCAAAGACCAAAAATAAGGATGAAGTATTATTGAGTACCACATGTTCAAGGGGAGCAACCCAAAATAAGAAGGTCACCTTGTGCCATTGAAATCAGGGGGAGAAGCCCTTCCCTTTTCCATTGATGTCAAAGGGGGAGAGAAATTGGGATCATGATGACAGAGGGAGCATGAGTGTTGATATCAATGAAAAAGGGGGAGATTGTTGGAAGATTGGTTGTTGTCACTGATTTCAATCCTAGTCATTGGTTTTGGACCGCAAGATTGATGAAGGTATTTGGACATAAAGGACAGTGCGCATGCAGACACAACACCCATGGATGGATAGTATACATCATGTTGTTTCCGGTGGTAGGTGGTGTTGACGATTGAAAATGTCAACATAATTTCAGTTGCAAAGTGTTAATAAGCCTATTATTATATACGATTAAATAATGCTAGTAGGTGGGACCCCCTTGAACTTTTGAAGATCAAGTATGTTCATTTTCAATGTTATGATGACATGATACAAAGTTTTACATGGTTGATGAGAATATGGTTGTCATTGATACTATATGCATGAAAATACTTTTTGATAGTGGTTAAGTCCTAGCTAACAAAGAAATGTCTATGAAATATTGTTAAGTTACATTTTTTTATGCATATGGTGCAAATTTTGGTGGCACATTTGCCAAGGTGATAATGCATTGGTTATGCATTGCTTAATGGAATCAATATCTGATATACATATGTTATAACGTTGGTGGCTCATGGAAGTGATGGCTTGCATTTTTTAAGGTGATTATGTTATGTTTTGGGTTGATGTTGATCACGCTATTTGGTGATGATTGTATGCATGATCATTTAGATTGTGTAGTGGTCAAGCGATTTATTTGAGTTATATCAGAAATGTAAACATAGGTGGTGCATTTGGAAAGGTGATTGCAAATGGTTGAATTATTATGTGGGCTTGGATTATGCTATGGTTTAAATGTGTCGATACTATCGATGCACTGGTTGATTAATGGTGTTAATGGAAGGATAATTGGCATGTAGTGTGGAGTAAATGAAATGAGCATGGAGGCGATGTGCATTTACTTCATGTCGCCTTTACCCTTCCCATTGTCCCCCTAGTTAGACTATTTAATGAAGACCCCCTATCTCACCTAAGGGTTGCATGACCTCTTGGCCAGGATCTCTGATTCTAGAGCCAGGATGGTTCTCTTGGTTCCAAAATGGAACCTCTATCTCCAAGTCCATAGGTCCTTGGTTGTGTTTTCTCCCATGCACTCTAGCACTAAGAATGAGTTCTTTTTCCACATGACCACAAGCACGACCATGGGCTTACCCTAAAATTTGTGTCACATTTCGCAACTCTGGGTTTTCAAATACAATGAGCCCTTGGCTCTTCCAAGTCCCAAAATCCCGATTAGGGCCAACGAAGGTGAGCCCCCTCCTTTTCCCCAGCTCACGTGACCACACACCCATGACCACCAAATTTATCACAAAGGTACATTGCAATTCATAAGGTCGGGACTTGGGGACACAAGGTGTTTGACTTATCCAAGTCATGAACGTCGAAGTTGTGATGATGCGAGATCTATGGCCCAAATTTCCCCTTGGTGGACGGTTTTCGATAGCTTCGGCGTTTCACGTTTCACGAATTCACCCCTCATGAAGTACGTTCATTCCTCCTCCCGGTCACCAAAATTTCAAAATATTGATGCGTTTTATCAATGAATCCTAACGCCCCTTAAGATATACGACCCAAATTCTCTCCTCTCGAATCGCTATTTTGCAATTCAAGGTTTTAGGAGTCAAGGACCTCTGTCCTCCCAGCCTATGACACCCGAAATTGTGAGGTGGACCAATGGTCCAGATCGGCCTAGGATCGACGACTGTTATCCCTCTTGAGATTTGGGAGTTGAAAATTCCTCACTGTTAAACTTCTCTCAATTCCACTTGATCTAAGGGTCTACGAGGATTCGACGTTCCTCCTTGAGGTCTCTCCACCATCCATTCAGATCTTCAAAATTCTCCCTCCTGGGCATACGCAACATTAAAACCTGTGCACTTGTCTCGAATCTGATGATCACTAAGTCCCCACCGTGATCCGACGATTGACAACACTCCTCCTCCTGAGATTTTTACTCTCTCTCAGGCTTAGAATATTTTCTAAGTCCCGAAGATTCGATATTTGCTATCTCCTAGGAAATGGGTTCCTTGGATCTCAATAACACTTATCCAAAGTGTTATTCCTCCCAATCTTTGCCTTGTGTAGGCCTCGAATTCTCGTGCACTCCTTGCATCTGATGGATTTTGATAACTCATATCTAGGGGGTTTCTCACAGAGAAACTCCACGTATTTTCCTAGCGTTTCTCCCTGGCTCCATGTACCACTTGCAGAGCTTCAATTGAAGAGAAATAATTGAAACCGAAAAACTTCTATTCACAGTTCCATTCACTCCTAGTGAGATTCATTCACTTGCTCATAAAAATAGAAAACAACAGAAAAAATGAAAACACAGTTCACACACCATGCATGTGGGTCAATTTTCCTTCTATTATATTCACAAGTGCCAAAATGGCTACAAAATACACTTAAAATTACAATAGATTTGAAAGCTTCAAGTTTTCTTCTAACTAGTCATCCTCCTACAATACCTTCCCTATGTATTGTAGCTCTCTCTATTGTAGCCCCTCCCATTTGGGTGTCTCAAACTTCTATTAAACTCAAAAAGATTTCTAGAGTTTCCCCTGGCTACTTTCCTACTCTAAAATTCATTCTACTCTATCTTAGTTCAGTCACATTCCAGAGCCATAGTGGAAACTCTTGCTCCACTTGCGATTTTCAAAATGTGCCTCAAAGGGTAAATTTCGAAACTGGTTCAAGCGTGCCTCCAAAGGTAAATTTCGATGCTGAGTTAAGGCGGATTTCAAAATCGGCTGCAACTATCAACGTTGAGGTTCTGGAAGAACTCCCACGTGCTGAGTGGTCTTGTCTCTGTGCACTTGCCAACAATGCTCTTGCATCATACTCCCCTTGACAAAACTTCATGGACTCCTATCCATGAGCTCCTGCACTAATTTTCCCTACTTCTGGATAGAAAATTCATTTTCCCAACTGGAATCTTCGATTAGGTTCCCCTTCCATTTGACTAGATATTCAAAATAGTTTTTTCTTCTGGTCTTCTTGTCAATCTGTTGATCCACAATTTTCTCCATTTGTGGCTTTTCTTCTACATGCATCTCTTTCTCCCGCTGAACCTCTTCTTGATATTTTGACCCCTCTGTCTCATCTTTCCTATAATGATATGGGTCTGAAACATTGAATATGGGCAATATTCCCACACCATCTGGTAGCTCAATCTCATAGGCGTTTGCATCAAACTTCCTCAAGATATTATAGGGTCCTATCTTATTCATTTTCAATTTGTTATATGTTCTCCTAGGGAACTTTTCCTTCCTGAGATGTGCCAAAACCTGATCTCCCACTTCAAATTGAATTTCCCTGCGATGTTGATCATATCTATCCTTGTATTTCTAGTTATAACTCTGTAACTATCCTATGATCTGGCTATGGAGTTTCTGCATTTCAGCAACAAAATCTTCTGCTCCAGCACTCCTGATCTCACCCTGTTCCAAGTGTCTCAACTCAGACACTCCCCTGGGTTGCATTCCATATAATATTTGGAATGGAATTTTTCCAGTGCTCCTGTTTGGTGAGTCATTGTATGAAAAATCTTCTTGTGGCAGAATCTGATCCCACTGATTATGATGCTCAATGACTAAGCTCCTCAACAAATTTCCCAAACTTCTATTCACCACCTCAGTATGCCCATCTATCTGAGGGTGATATGTTGAGATGAAGGAAAAATATGTCCCCATCTTCTTCGAAAACGTCCTTCAAAAGTGACCAATAAATTTTGTATCTCTGTCTGAGACAATTCTCCTGGGTAGGCCGTGAAGTCTCACAACTTATTTGAAAAACATATTTGCAACATGCGTTGTGTCACTGGTCTTCTAGCATGGGATGAAATGTGCCATCTTTTAAAACATGTCCACTACCACAAATATGGAATCAAATCCCCTTTGTGTTCTTGGAAATCCCAATATGAAATCCATGCTTATTGCATCCCAAGGCCTCTTTGGTATTGGAAATGGTTGATACAATCCAGTTTTCTGTCTTTTCCCCTTTGCATGTTGGTATATCCTACATCTATTCACAAACTTTATCACCTCTTTTCTCATACTTGGCCAATAGTATGAACTACTCAACTGTGCAAATGTTTTATCATGGCCAAAATTGTCCATCTAATCCTCCACTATGCTTCTCCTTCAGAAGATTATCCCTCATTGAACATTTTGGTATGCACAATTGGTTGCCCTTGAAAAACAATCCTTCTTGAATCATGTACTCTATCCACTAACTCCTATCTCTCAACAGAGGATTTGTACATGCTTCATATGCTTCCTTGAAGTCCATATCATCACAATACATATCCTTAAGGTGTTCAAACCCCAAGGTCTTCACTTGGAACTCCTGCAGAATTAAACATCTCCTACTTAACACGTCAACAACCTTGTTAGCATTCCCAACAATACGTTTTATGATAAAAGCAAAATTTTCCATAAATTCAACCCATTTTTCATGCCTCTGATTCAATTTTTCCTCCCTGGTTATGAATTTTAAAGCTTGGTTATCGCTATACAAGACATACTCTTGTGGGACAAGATAATGCCTCCATTTATTCAAGGCTTGGATTATGGCATAGAAATCCTTGTCATGTGTGGAGTATTTCCTACTTCTATTGCAACTACACTTGCATCACACTTACCTGAAATGTCTTTTCAAAATTCGGTAAGACCAGAATTGGTCATTCCGTTATCTTCTCCTTCAGTATACTGAATCTGCTTTCGGCCTTTTCTGTCCATTTGAATGACTTGTGCCTTTTCTTCATGGTATCCATCATTGGTGCATAAATCCCACTGAAGTCTCTAATGAACTTCCTATAGAAACTCACTAATCCATGAAAGCTCCTTACCTCGAACATGCTTCTTGGTGATGGAAATTATTTGATCACTTTCACCTTCTTTGGATCCATATTCAGATCATTTGAAGAGATCACAAAACCCAAATACATCAGTTTTTTTTTCATAAAAGAGGACTTCTTCATATTTATCAACAACTTATCCTTTTTTAGCCTCCTCAATACTAACATTAGGTGTCGCAAATGATCTTCTTTAGTCCTACTAAATATTAGTATATCGTCCAAATATACAACCACACATTTTCCAATGAAATCTTTTAGAATTTCATTCATCAGCCTCATAAAAGTGCTTGGGGCATTCGTTAAGACAAATGGCATAACCATTCACTCATACAGACCTTCGTTTGTCTTAAAGGCTGTTTTCCATTCATCACCTTCTATCATCCTGATCTGGTGATATCCACTTTTTAGATCTATCTTAGAAAATATATTTTCTCTACTTAAGCAATCAATTAAATCATCCATTCTTGGTAAAGGGAATCTATACCTGATGGTGATATTGTTGATGGCTCTCGAGTCTGTGAACATTCTCCATCCTCCATATTTCTTTGGGCTCAACACAGTTGGTACTGTGCATGGGCTCAAAATCGCCCTAACCAAACCTCCTCATTCTCTCGAGGTGTTAATCTATAGGCTCCTTTGTTCAGCAGGGTTGCTCTTGGTATCAAGTTGATATGATGACTGATACTCCTAATGGGTGGTAATGAGTTTGCCAACTCATCCACCACTATATCAGTGAAATTATCCAATAATTCCTGAACTTCCTCAGGCAAATCATTCAGTGATGTGCTTGTAAGGATAACTGTGGGTTTCCTTACTACAACAAACTTCATATCATGTTCATCCTTTACTTCTCTCAGGAGTTCCTTCCCACTCATGAGAAGTATGTTGGTGCTAGCTTCTTCTTTCACTCTTTTGTCCTCTATTGTCAGCAACATATGTGTTATACCATTCTTCTCCAATGTGTATGTGTTTTTCCTCCCATCATGAATGACATTTCTATCAAAATTCTATGGTATTCCCAACAGAATATGCAATATGTCCATGGGAATTACATCACACAAGATTTCATGTTTATAACCCTCTCTGCCTCTTCCTCTAGAATATTTTCTTCCACCACCCTCTCTTTCTCAGGAACTTCCTCCTCTTTCCAAGTGATTGTGTGGTTTTTCAGTCTCATCCTTAGGCTGATGTGCTTTGTCATGGGTAACTCCCTTTCTTTTGCTTGGGATGGAGCTTTTACCTCTTCCTCATTGGTTCTATTTTCTGGCCATCTTCTCCTATGCCTTCAATGCAAACTGAAAATAATTTTCCATGGTTTTGACTAACATCATGTTGAGATCATCCTGGATTTCATACCTCAAGCCATTTATGTACATGGAAACTTTCTCCACATCTTTCTCTCTTTGTCCAGTTCTGATGTTCAGCCTATAGAACTCCTCTGTGTACTCATTAATTGTGATACTTTGTTGTCTCGGGTTTTGAAACTTCCTAAACAAATCTATCTGATAATATTTGGGCATGAACTTAGCGTTTAGTTTGGCTACCATTCTGTCTCAATTATTTATCCTATGTTTTCCTTTACTTCTTCTCTCAGGCTATAGTTCATCCCACCACAGTGTTGCATGTCCCTTTAGTCTGGTGACCACTTATTTCACCTTTTTCTCCTCATCGACATCTTCATAGTTGAAGTGTCTATCCATGGATCTTATCTAATCCAACAGCTCCTCAGCATATATATTGCCTTCGTACATTGGGACCTCTATCTTGGCCCTGCCTCCCAATCTGGAAACTGCTCTCAGTAAATGTCCTTCGGCATCGTCTCCTCCTGAAACTTCTTCGACTTCTATTTATTCACTCTATACATTTTTTATATATCTAGTATCAGGTTCTCTTCTTTGTGTTGCTTCCATTACTTTCAATCTTACGCGAAGCTCTCACATCTCTCTCTCTACAACATGGTTGGCTAAAGGTACCTCTCATATCCTTGGCAGCATTGTGTTGACTGTCTATCCCACACAGAGTATAGCTTCGATTTCTCTGTCTCGTTCACCTGAAGTCTACATATTAAGAAATATCGGCTCTGATACCACCTGATGCAGACCCCCTATCCCTCCTAAGGGTTGTGTAACCTCCCGATAAGAATCTCTGATTCTGGAGCTGGAATGACTCTCCTGGTTCCGAAATGGAACCTCTATCTCCAATTCCATAGGTCGTTGGTTGTGTTTTTTCCCACTCACTCTAGCACTAAGCGCGAGTTCATTTTCTATGTGACCGCAGTCACGACCATGGTATTACCCTAAAAGGCACATTGCATTTCTCAACTCCAGGTTTTCCAATACAATGAGCCCTTAGCTCTTCCAAGTCCCGAAACCATGATTAAGGCCAACGGAGGTGAGCCCCCTCTTTTTCCCCAGCTCGTGTGACCACACACCCATGACCACCAACTTTATCACAAAGGTGCATTGCAATTCATAAGGTTGGGAGTTGGTGACACAAGGCATCTGAATTCTTCAAGTCATGAATTCGGAAATTGCGATGACGTAAGATCTACAGCCCAAATTTTCCCTTGGCTGACAGTTATGATTGCTTCAGCGTTTCAAGTTTCGTGACTTCATCCCTCGTGAAGTCCGTTCATTCCTCCTCTTGGTCACCAAAATGCTGAAAGATTGAGACGTTTGATCAACGACTCACAATGACCCTTAATATCTACAACCCAGATCCTCTCCTGTTGAATCGCTATTTCACGATTCGGGGTTTTGGGAGTCAAGGACCTCTATCCTCCCAACCTAAGATACCCAAAATCGCGAGGTGGACCAACGGTCCAGATCTACCTGGGATCGATGGCTGTTATCCCTCTTGAGATTTAGGAGTTGAAAAGTCCTCATCGTTAAACATCTCACAATTCCACTTGATATAACAGTCTACGGGGATTCGACGTTCCTCCTCGAGCACTCTCCATAGTCCATTAAGACCTTCAAAATTATCCCTCCTGGGTATACGCAGCATTAAAACCTGTGCACTTGCCTCGAATCCGACGATCACTGATTCCCCACCATGATCCGATGGTCGACAACACTTCTCCTCCTGATATTTTTACTCTCTCTCAAACTTAGAATATTTTCTAAGTCCCAAAGACTCGATCTTCGCCTTCTCCTGGGAAATGGGTTCCTTGGATCTCAATAACACTTATCCGAAGTGTTATTCCTCCTGATATTTTCCTTATACAAGCCTCGACTTCTTTCACACTCCTTCCGTCTAAGGGATTTCGATAACTTAGATCCAGGGGGTTTCTCATAGAGAAACTCCTCCTATTTTCCTGGCATTTCTCCATGGCTCCATGCACCACTTGCAGAGCTTCAATTGAAGAGAAACAATTGAAGCTGAAAAACTACTATTCACAGTTCCATTAACTCCTAGTGAGATTCATTCTCTTGCTCATAAAAACAAAAAACAACAAAAAAAATGCAAACACAGTTCACACACCATGCATCTGGGTCAATTTTCCTTCTGTTATATTCAGAAGTGCCAAAATGGCTACAAACTACACTCAAAATTACAACAAATTTGAAAGCTTCAAGTTTTCTACTAAATCGTTGTCCTCCTACATTACCTTCCCTCTTTATTGTAGCTCTCTCTATTGCAGCCCCCCCTATTTTGGTGTCTCAAACTTCTATTAAACTCAAAAATATTTCTAGGGTTTCCCCTGGTTACTTGCCTACTCTAAAATTCATCCTATGCTATCTTAGTTCAGTCACATTCCAGATCCATAGTGGAAACTCTCGCTCCTCTTGTGACTTTCAAAACATGCCTCAAAGGATAAATTTTGACACTAGTTCAAGCGTGCCTCCAAAGGTAAATTCCAGTGCTGAGTTAAGGGGGATTTAAAAATAGGCTACAACTGCCAACGTTGAGGTTCTGGAAGAACTCCCATGTCGTGTCTCTGCGTGCTTGCCAACGATGCTCCTACATCACTATTGTTTGATCTTGTTGTTGTGTTTACACTCCAGAATTTTAGCAGGGTTAAACCTCTTGGCCACCCCTCTTCTTAAGGATTTTGATTAACAGTTATATCACTTTTGGCCATTCTTGAATTCACTTTGGTTATGAAATGATTTTGGCTCAGTTGTGTGGGTTTGTGTTTGTCCTGAGTGCTACAACTGTGTGGAAGTTTGGATTTGAATGGAAAATAGATGGTTCGTCTTATATTAGTTAAGTTTGTTGGATTTTTAGGCTTCCTAGGTGATAGTTCTTTATTACCACTATGTGTTGGTTGAAGGGTTTTGTTTAAAATAATGGCTGGATGATTTTCTTCATGGTTATTAGGTTTAATTAAGAGCCATGTTTTATTTGTTTTGGCCTTGTCAAGGGACTGTCTCCCATACACAAGCACCACAACCCCTTGTGCGTACAACTTCAGCCTCAAAGTCTCACTGAAGTTAGTTTCGTTCCTCTTGTGAAGGATACTATGCAAACCCTTAACCCTACAGGCTGGGGTTGCATAGGGAAATCGTCGACCTTGTCAAGTTGTTTCCAGTTATTGTGTTTTATTACCTTGAATACGGGCTCACCCATGGGTCGTATAGCTATCATGTTGGTATGGATTCCCGTCACTGCCTATGTGATCTTAGCAAAAATCTTACATTTCTATTTGTGTTTTAAGGTCACAGTCACCCGCCTTATGCTAAGTAACTCAACGATTTTAATGGAAGGGCCTCTATCCTATGTCGATTAGATGCCTGGTTATGCATAACTACCATGGATTTCTTGGTTGGTTGTTCCTTAACCATAGTGGCATTTTTTATTTGATATACAGTCACTAATATTCACACTTTTGATGTTTTGGTTGATGGTTGGCATTGGTTACGAATATTAGGGTTTCTCACACAGCTCGCATTCTGTATAGGGTGGTTTGCAAACTAAATTATTGGACTGGGTATATCTATTACATCTTCTATTGCTAGTTGAATAAACCTGAGTGTGCACATCTTGGTCAATCACAATTGGCTAAATCAATAGCTCGACATGATTTATTGAGTTATATCGTGGTCGTATGTTGTTGTGTGATTAGTGGAATTGTTGCATCATGAAGTTTTCTTAGTTGCACACCATGCATAGTATGGATGACTTGTTTTCAGGATTAGTAGTTTTAAGCACGTTATTGATTTCAAATTGATCACTGTTGATGACAAGCGTGTTGGTTATTTGGTTCAGTTTTTAAGTCACATTGAGTTGTTTTGTTTTACAGTGGTATGGTTACATTGCCTTGGAAATTTACTCCTGCATATCTTGTGTCTACATAGTGTCCTTTTAGTTGTATAGTCAATTATCATTTCAGTCATGGCATGTGAGGTTTTGATTATATTGATTATGTTTTACATATATATATGGGAACGAATATCATTACAGACCTTGATTGGCTCTATTGCAAAAATAGTGACTTCATTATTATTTCAGAAATATGACTTTTAAATATAGATTGGAGAAATGTATGGCAATGGTGGATGTTAATGATTATAGATTGGGAATGAATGTTTTTGTGGACTGTTATAACATGCAAAATGTGCAAACAAAGGGGACAAAACCTCTTACAAATTGTGTGAAATACTTACCTTTAATAATGGCATTGTTTTGGATATTTTATTATTGGACAATGAACTAGTTAAATACATGGGAATTATTACTCAGTCATCTAATTGTTGGTTGATGTTATGGATTTGTTTATTAATATCATGAAAAGTAAACATTTTTTTTCGCTCTCATTATCTCATTTTCCACTAATTACAAACCCCTCACATATCCCATATTCATTTTATTCACCCCCTATTCTGATATTGATCACAGCTAAGAAAATTTATGTGATAGATTGGATAGAAGTGACATAATTCTATGTGGATTGCAGTGAGGTTTATTTGTTTGCTTACAATTGATTGTTGTTATCATTGAACAGTGAACATATCTCTCCCCTTTCATTATATCATATTTTCTCTAATTACAAACCCCTCATGTATCCTTGAACATTTTTCCACCCCCCTGCTCATTGATTAACATTAGAACAATTTGTATGGATTTGATTGCATGAGCCTGATACATTCTGAGCCAAATATATTTCATATTTTTAAGGAGTTGTCATGCATGGTTATTTAAAAGACTATTTGATAATTGTTAACATATGCAGGATGATTTTTTTCAGTTGGGGAAGCCATGGCCGAGGAAATAGAGGTAGAGGTAATTGGAACCGAGGCCCAAGGAGGCCTAGGTTCTCAATACATTTTGATGTTGATTATGAAGATCTTGGCCAATTGTTCCATGATAAGTTCTTTAATTGGATTGGATAGGGAATAGTCCAACCAAGGCCTGAAAGGCCTCCCTTCCAAGCCTCTGAAGCCCCTAGTATACATGTGCCTCCTCATGTCTCTTTACAACCTGAAGTCCCAGAAAATGATGGGTGGTAGGAGATTGTCACCTGGAAGTCTCCCAATAGAGTGGTTGACCAAAATTAACCTTTCCTGCTCCCCCACCTTTGAACCCCATTCCCCAAGTTTCCCCTAACCACTCTCCAGTGCAATCCTCCCATGCCAACAAGAGATAGAAGACTAAATCTTACCATGCATATGATACATGAAAATATGTTTCTACCCCTTCCTCACCCTCCGATGAATTTGACAAATCTATGTCTTCACGGATGAATTTTAGGGACGATTGTTCCCACGTGATTAGTGAGATAAAGCCTAAAGGATCTTCCCATCTCAAGGCAATTTCAGGGAAATCAGGAGGTGACAACAACAACCAAGGAAGGGTTGCTTCATAGACTGGAAAATATGGTTTTTAAATTTTATGTTATTTATTGTTTTATGATAGTGGACTCCATGGATTTTGGACAACATGTTTTATTTTGATATATTAGTATTAGTTTGAAATGTTTTCAAATTTATGAGCTAAAATTGTCAAAGGAAAATATGTTTTGAAGGGAGGCACAAGGGATGTGTTTTCTTAGCAAATGGATTATGTTATAATGTGATGATTGTTATCACTAAAGGAGTCACAAGGGGGTCCCACCTATTAGTTATTATTTAATTATGACCCTATTATGATTATTACTTTTCCCCCCTCCTTAACTAAAGTTAGTTAAGGGCTTATGTTAGTTTAACTAATAAGTTAGTTCAACTACTCTAACCAATTATAAATTGTTAAACACTGAACTAAGGGGAGGAACAAGAGGGTGATAGAAGCACAAATCATGCTAAGGTTTTCTCTTTAAGTTTATGTTGAGATAGTTCAATTTTCATTCATTCATATATTCATCACAACCTAATGCTCTTTTGTGATAGCAGGGTGTTATTGTAGACAACAATATTCAGGGCTGAATTAAATCATTCAGACACTTATTCTTCAAAGGTGTTGATCTATCTTTGATAGTCTGTGTAGACTTGTCTGTTAATGAATTAATTTTCATGACTGATAAAGACTATTTTGCAGAGTCGAGTGCAAAGCAATTTGTGGCAAGTTGATCCAACTTTTAGAGTTCAGTTTTGGTTTTCTGTCAGAGGTCCTTTTGTATGTTTCATCGGGGATTTCTAGGTTTGACCTTGGTCCAAGATTTATGTGTGAAGTTTTGTAAAGACAATGACTCTTTGGTGAATTGGAATGAAATAAAGGATTGCTTTATGTATCATATATCTTGAGTATCATCGTGGTGTCTTTACTTCTGTTCTTACATTTATTTCCGCAACTGATATGTTCAGAAAAATACATAAAAATGAATTTCTAGCAAGCTTCTGTTGATAAAAAACTAGCCTAAGAACTTGTAATTAATACTTGTGAGTTAGGATATATATTTTTGTTGGCTATAAACATAAGGTGATATTCTCGTCTACTTTAATTTAGCCAAGTAAAGTCTGAAAATTCTTGCATAATATCAATTCATATCTTTTCCTCAACAGGTGGCACATCACATGGATCTCATGGTTGAGAAGACATTAATTTTTGAATATGACAAAGTGAATTGAAGAAGGAAGTACAGGTCGGCCCTGAAGATAATTAAAGAAAATAATTACAAAATATGAAAGTGTCAGGTTGGCCCTAATGTTAAAAGGAAGTGACATAAAGGGTATAAATACATATCATTATACATTCATTTTACACACACAATTCAAATTTCAAAGGAAATCTGTAGTAAAGAAGGCCAGATTTCAAGGGAGGATGAAGTCTTTTGGTGATGTGTTCTAAGGTATGCTATTTACAGGTCATATTACCATTTTATCTATAAATTGTTTTCTGGAATGATTAATATGGTGAAATTGGTATGGTATTTATAAGACATATCTAGGTACCTATGGTAAAAATTTCAGCTCTTTATTCACTATAATGTTGGAGATACACAATGTGGAATATAAGGTTTTTTATTAGTCCTGAAGCTAGTCATAAATAGGTGTTCCGAGTAAACCAAGCATAACGTCTTCATAGAGAATCCAAATGAAGTGAGACCAATTTCATTGGAAAGAGTACGATTTTTAGTTTCTTGTGTGTGAATTTCATAATCTGATGTTAAATATTGAGCATGGGGAATTATGTACAAGTTTGCTCTCCTGAATAAACTAGAATTGAATAAGGTCTACCATTCTCTCTATAACTTCTTTTTGGGGAGGATTCAAGGAGTGAAACCTAGAGGATTTTTAGAGAATAAATTGAGTAATATTATCTAAGGATAATAGTATTCCAAGAATTGAAGAATTGCAAAAGTTGAAGAAGTCTCAGGAAGCATTATCAGGTTCTATGTAATGGTTGGTTGATGGTGATAATTTAATGTAAAGTTTTATTATCTCTCATATATTCTTGGGTCAAAGGAAGGGGCAAGGATGGAGAGGTCAACCCTCTGTATATATTGGAGGATTTTGTCTTCAATTTGGAGGTTTATCCCTCCCTTTATATTTTGAATCTGTAGTTTCCTTTGGAAGTCATTACTTCCCTTGAACAATATGTATTTGTTATTTCTCACATATTTTGCATGGTGTATTGTGGTGTATTGTTGTAACTCTTATACTATTGTTAATTTATCAGTATCAACACTCGCTCAAGACTTCCCTTAGGAGGGTTTTGATCTCCTCCATCATTAGAATTGTCAACTAAAGACTTATTTTGTTCATGTGCTGCTGATTGATAATTTGGTTTTGGTTGGCCACGTTTTTGAGATACATTAGGAGAACAAGTACTCTTTTCATTAAAAACTCTTCCCTTTTGTTTATGTTGATCAATAGTGCTAATAACAATATTGATGTCTTATTTCTTTTTCTCAATAAACATTGCTTGAGGGTCTTGGTTGTCTCCTTCTTCTTTACAGAATATGAATGAGTTATAAAATGAGACACTAAAAACAATAGATAGTATATGATCCATAAACAAGTGGTTAGGGTCAAACCCTTTAATTTATTCTGCTAAATTTAAATTTCATTGATCAAATTGCACTAAAAAATCTTCAATGTTTGCAACATTTATTAACATAATCTCCCCAATTTTCTAGGGCAAAGGAATGAATTTATTTTTCCTTTTTTCATTGAAGAAATGGGCCCAAAATCCATATTTTATTCATGCATATACAATAAATATCTTGTATGACACATAATACGAGAGATACAAAGGTATTTATCGAGAAAAAAAAATTATAACAGTAAAGTGCTCCATGGCTTCAATGCTTCCTTTCTTATCTAGGAAAGTCATTTCTTCTAAAGATAGTCTCAATTGTTTTGGTCTAAAGATAAGTTTTTTGAAGGAAGAAACAAATGCATTATGCACTTCATAGAAATTATACATAGCTTTTTTTTCCCATAAGGCTAGCTACCACAACTGCAATAGCTCAATTTTACAATTGTCTCATTTTCCCAAATGCAAACCCTTAAAAATGTGACAATAAGTGATGGAAAAAATTAGGTATGAAGGAATGTAAAATTTATTGTTCTTCTTAAAATTTGATAAATGAAAAGATATTTCTCCAGAAATAATTTTCACCCATTCAAAAATTTCTTTCTTTTGAATACTAAAATGTAATATATACAAAGCTAGTTGGGGAACGATAGTCATAGATTCTTGACCAACTACTCTGGTGAAAAGCCATGCTATTTATAGATAAGGATTTTTTAAGAAACTAACCTAGATGTTGGATAAATATCCCCGCATCATTGACATGTTTTCAAGATACTCTTGCAGAAGCTCCAATACATTGTTTCTTTCCTTCAGGAAACTCCTGGCTTCATCTCCTTTGAATGTAATTTTTGGTTCTGGGAGTTTGAACATTTTCTTGAAGACTAAAGGTGCTAGAGAAATAGGGGATTATCCTTGAAGTTGAATTATCCTTCAGTTTTTGTCATATTTTTTTATGCACTAGGAAACTAGATCTTTGGAATTGAAAACTTTTGGTACACAACCTACTAAAACAATCCCCGATGTCCAAACTTGGTTCACATTCCGCTTTAGAAGTGGTAGTGATAAATAATATGAGTATGATATTGACCACTAGAATATTTTATCCTCTTTCCTAAATAAATTTAGAGTATCCCCGTAGAATGGTTCTCTTCTTCTCATTGTCATGTTTATTCACGTTGACAGGATAATGCATAATATTTTTAGAACCTTAATACCAAAGAAAATATTTTTCATTAATATACCTTGGAACTATTATTCCAAAGGAGTGATGAATATGAATTAAATTTGAATTAATGGAGGATTGTCTCAAGAAGATCTCTACTAATAACAACCTTTTAATACTTTAATCGATTATTATTATTTCATAATATTTGCATTAAATATACTTTGGGGAGAGTGACGAGATGGAACCTGAATTACTACAGTGTGGTGGAAGATCAGATGTATGGAGGAGAATCAACACAAACCCACGGACTAGAGAATTCACATTAAAAAATAGAAAAATGACTAAGTATAAGACTGGATCAATCGAACGTAAGGGGGGGGGGGGGAGTTTTGAAGAGTTATGACATCGCCCAAACCCAGGCTGAAGTTTGAAAATTACTAAGTATTGAAATATCGATAGAGAAATGAAATATGATAAAATGAATAAGTATCATGAATTGGTTGGATGAATTAGTCGTGGTGATAATCAAGTGAATTGGGCGAGTGGTGATAAGCTATTTTGGAAATTATAGAGTTTTTGACTTGAACTAGAATATATGATGAACCCACGAGAAACTCAAAATAATCTAAGTATGGGTGTAAAATGGATACGACGGAATACAACAATGCATTTTGGAGGAGGCAGAATTTCGTAAGTGTGGAAATACACGAGGGAGGATTTGTGAAAGACTTAACACACTTTTGGGTTGACAAGGCTTTGTTCCCATGGTTTAGATAAGCCATACTTGACTACTAAAATGAATATTTTGTGTATGTAGAGATAGACAATGCATAACTTAACCTTCACTGATATAAGACATCAATGAATTACATAACTAGAGAGAATATATGACAATAGAAGCTTTCCATAGATCAACTTAGAACCTTGCCAGAGATAATATTGGCATTAGTGGAAGTTGGAGGGGTGGATAATCTTATAAACTTATACCCCTTGAGGATAGGCCCTCCAATTTTCCAAAATCTCAACTTGGTATCCTTCAATGTCCTTCGCTTTCCCATTTGTGAGTCGTTTAACCCCAAACTTTATGTCTTCTATAGAATAAACTTCATCCTTTGTAGGAACATTTGGAATGGTGTCCAAGGCATTAGGGAATTTGTAAATAGTTTTAAGGTAGGAATTCCATTCCTTCAAGGGAATCACATTTTTTTCTTTATTTTTACAAATTAGAATTTGCATTGAGAAATTCTCAGATGAAAATTAGACAAGTGTAAAAGATGTCATTTCTTTGTGTTTATATAATACTTTTTTTCCCTTTTAATTAGGGATTTGTATGTATTTATCTTATTGAGTTTTAATGACTCATTAGAAGTGTCCCTAATGGATTTCCTAGTAATTTTACATTTTTTATCATACCATGGGTTGTTTGTTCTATTATTCATTTTACATGACACCTCGAAAGAGAACTTGTTAATGGAAGTGGAAATGGTTATTGTAAAATTATGATAGAGGTATTCGATATTGTCCTTATAAGTTAGGATATTTAATTCTCTATATAAATCCTTTCATAAAACATCCACTTTACTTTTGTGAAAAACAAGTGCCTTTGATTATTGAAATTTTCTTCAATGGGTATTTTTTGCATGGTAAGGTTTAGAGTTAAGGTTAAAGGTCTATGATTAGAGTCGGGTTCAAGGTTGTTTAAAAGGTCAAAATTTACTATTTGGTTGGATACACCGATATTAGATATCACATAATACACGACACTTATACCTAGCCCATGAATACAATTCATGTGGTTCAAGTTCAGTGAGTTCATTACTCCATTGCAAATAATTAGGTCTTGAGAACTACACAACTTCACTAGGTTGTTACCAATCAAATTCTCGGTGAGGTCCTCAAAGTTTCTTTTGTATCTATTAGCTAAAATAATGTCCTCATATAGACATAAAATACTAGGGTTGGAATCATTTCTTAAAATAATATCTTGGTTATTTATAGTTATAGCATTAAAATCACTTATCAGGAGTATATTACTTTCATTTATTAGATTGTAAATATCTTGTTCTAGGATATTATATGTACAATTTTTATCTAGATTGCTTTTCTTATAAAAGTAGAATTAATAGGTGCAAAATAACAAATTTCTATATAAACCTTCTTAGCATCGATGTCTAATATTTCTCTCCAAATTTAGTGATTGATAGGGTCTATATTATGAATCTATATGTGAGAAGAAATGATATTTTTTGTATAACAGGTTATGCCTCCAATCCCCCTACGATAGGATTTCTTGTTCCATACTGACCACAAGACAAAAAATTCTATGTGAGGGACCTTAGACTCTTCATGCTCCCATGTTTCAACTAGAAAAATAATATCAATATCACTAGGTATCTAATGCAAGTGCATCGCTCCACCTCATTAAGCGTCAACAAGCTAGCGCATCAACGCACTTGGAAGAACAAATTCCAAGGCAAAAGAGGCACAATCCCTCTCATTTTGAACCTAATTTAAAATTTTAAATGCAATTCAATGTAATTAATGTTTGATGGATCAAGGGAAAGCCAAGAGAATGTCTTTTTGTAGGTGAGTTATTGTAATAGATAGACTCGCCTTTAATGGTTGACAATAGGAGGGATCTAGATCTGATTCAGACTAGATGCCCATTAAATGTAATTCAATGTAATTCAATGAGAGTAGGTAGATGGAGGGAAGGCTCGAGAAGAAAATCTTTTGTAAAAATATCATTGTATCAAAATTCATTAGATGATTCGAGGATGAGAGCGAGAAAAAAATCTCAAGAGAGGAGAGAAAGTGTTGAAGACTCTTTAGCAATCCAGCCTTTGTGAATCTTTGTACAAAAGCATTCAGATATAATACAAAAGTCATTTTTCCTACATATGAGGTGTTTTTTTTCTTATGTGTGATGAATATTTATACTTTGAATGTATTTCCGTATTTATTTAGGTATGTTGTAGATGTATGCAAGTAGTTTACATTTGCAGATTTAGATAGATTTCCCTATCTGTAGATTTCTGAGTAGTTCTAGGTTCTTAGGCTTGTGTAAGGAGTGCACACCAGATTATTGAAACTCTGTGAAGCCATTGCAAGGATTTCACTTGAAATATATTTTGAGTTAAGAGAAAGAGCATGCTAAGTGGGCACAACATAACCATTTTAAAGCTCAAAAGGAATAGAACTAGGGAAAGGATTATCAGAGTTGTTGAATACTCTGATAGCTAGTTAGAGGAGAAGGAGGACCAAAGTTACTGAACACTATGGAGAAAAGTTTTACAAGGAGTGAAAGGAGTGCACTAGTGAGCCTGAAGAGTCGAGGACTCAGGAGAATACCCGTGTAAGGAGTACATTGGGTCAACACTTGGAAAGTGTTGAAAACCTCCCAAGAAGGAAGAATGCAAAGTGTGAAGGGGAGGGGAAAATTTCAAGTTCCAGTTTTCAGAGAAGCGCAAGGAGTGCTCCAGAGGATAATTATTCACAGTGCTAAAGATCAGGAGAAAGAGTGTATTTGTTGTCAAAAAAAAAGAAAACTTCGTTGAAGGAAAAGAGGGTCGAGACCCTTAGAAATATGAGCAAGTTCAATATCAAGAGGAATAGCGCAAGGTATGCACAGGTGAACTTATTTTCAAGTTTAAAGCTCAGGAGAGGCCGAAGTCAATCCAATTCGTCAATTTCAGGAGGACATGTAGTGAAAGATCCTATAATCAGGGGACTTGAAGCTCTGAAGGATTGGTGGCGTTTTATATTAAAGACCCATGAAGGTCAGAGTCTTGTATTTAATCTTGACCGTCCGTTGTGAGGGACACATGGCGGGAGATCAAACACTTTGGAAGGAGACCCAAATTATTTAGGGTTGTAGATCAAAGGGATGACAGGTTGCAGCAGATCCAGAGGTCTGACACTCCAGAGGTAAAAACCCTCAATCACATTCTATTGTCGTCAGAGGAAAAGGGGCTAAGGCCAGTTTCACATTTTAAAAGAAAAGGGGCTTAGAGAAATCGTCGAAGCATCGAACTAACATGCTATTGACTAGCGCCTAGTCACAGTATTTGGTTATATGAGGAGTTGGATTGAGGAAGAGGAACAAGGGCCCTAAATTGTTTCAAAGGATAAGGGGCTTAGTAAGAGCCTGTGGTTTCAGTACTTGGACCTGCACATGAAAAGTTAAGGACCTACGTAAAGGATTTTGGGGGCTTAGTAGGGCCTAAAGAGATAATTCAACTCTTTATTTGAACGATCCTATACCAGGAGGTCAAATGGACCCCAGGTGAGGGAGGGGGTCTGCATCAAGTGGTATTGGAGATGAATTTTGTCTATAGACAATAGGCAAAGGAGGAGAGAGAAGGGTGTTATTCTCTGTGAATATTGTTTTCAAGTGTGCAGTAGTTAGGAGACAACTAGGAGAGCTACAAGAGAAAGCTAGTTGCAGAGTAGGAAAAGAAAATAGCCAGTTGGGATGAAGGAAAAGAACTAGTTTCATTCTTGGGGGCAGAGGTGAAAGATGGATATTGAATTCTATAAGAAGAAATCTCAAGGAGTCCTCCAATAGGTGAGAAAATAGTAGAGGATAATGAGCTTGGGGGGATGAGAGTAGAGCTTGATAGGTTTATGCTAAAGATGAAATAGAAAGCACAAGGAAATTGGAAGTATGAATGGCCCTTGAAGCGAAAAGTAAAGTGGCCTATCCAATAACTGATTACCAAAAGGAAAAAGCAGAATTTGAGGAGGTGGTTGAGGCAAGTTGAAACCCTCAGTGACACAAAGGAGGAGACTGTTTACATTTGTGAACCAGAGGTTGGAAGGAACCTTAGTGATGAAGGTTCAAATTTCTAGGAGGGAAATGAAGAGAGATCAAATAAATATCTCATAGACTACCACGAGGGATAGGTGAACTTTCAAATTTCTAGGAGGGAAATGAGATTAGATCAGTCAAAGATATCATATACTTCCAGGGGGCATGAGTGGAACCTTAGGTTTCCAGGTGGGAAAAAAGGAGGATGAGATGAATTTGTCTGAAAGTCTCATGAGATCATAAAGGAGTTCATATTGGCAAGAAGTACTGACAAAAATGGATATGAGACTGTCTAAGAGTCTCACGAACTCAGAGGAGAGTTCAAATCTGTAGACAGTGTTGACAGAGGAGGAGATCAGAGGGACATTTTGATCATTGGATTAATCAAAATATTCCTTCCAAGAATTCCAGTAGAGGCCAGGGCACATGTTGAAGGTGCAACATAAGAGAGACAACCAACAAATATTGTCAAGGAAGTGAAGGACCATACTGTTATCACTCCAAGAAACCCTCTGTGGTTGCAAACCAGAGGTGCTTGGTAACTTAAGAAATGGATGTTTTTTGTATTTTATGAAGGTGGATCAATGGGACAACTCAATGCAGCTTAAAGCATTCAAACATGAAAATGATAA
>ML797626.1:436338-449942 GCA_009831015.1 Picea engelmannii
GTGGTTGACTGGAACAGTTCCTGGGTAATTTAACCACCGAAAGTCAGAATTTTCAGAAAAAACTGCCTTTGGGAAAAATCAATTTTCTCAGCCATAAAATATCCGTTTTGCACATTCCAATAGTCGATCGACATCTACAGATCATAATATTTCCAATGGTACAATCAGATTTGGATTTGGAGCTAGGGAAGATAATCAAAATTTCCCTACAAGGTTAGGCATATTTCCTTCAAAAATGTTGGTGCGTTTTTGGTAGTTAACACATACATTGACATCTTCCCAAGATATTAAATAAGAAGAGGAGCATTCAAATCAAATGCTCACTCACTGAGAGATAGATTTGAGGTTTTTGGAGGATTGGTTGATCCATCCAGAAAAAAAAGAGGACTTACAGAGGGATGCAATTGTGAAGGATGAAGAAGAAATTTAGCTTGAGGAGCAGTTGGTTGAAGCTGGACTTGTGCCAAAAAAAGGAGAGGAGTTGACAGAATGAGAAATATCAGGGAAGATGGTTGAGAAGAATCTCAGTAGCATGGTTGTACAATTTGGATCTGCAGTGGAGTGGTAAGCAAGTGCCAACAAAAGATAGAAACAACATGGGAGATCAGATTGATATTCCCATTGATTTCTGTGAAGGAGTGGAAGCCCTAGAGTAAAGGATAATAGTGCAGAGTTAGCTTATCTAATACGTCAAGTTGGAAACTGATGAAGAGGAGATACAGTACAGAAGAATACATAAAAGGAGAAGCCAACTAGTACACCAGTGTTGGTTGTGGAGCCTAATTATCTTCTTGATTCATGGGTCTTTGTTTTCAGCCTTGTTTATACCCCATGAATACTTTATGCCTCATAAGAATGTACACTCCTCCATGCGATGGAGTGCATAAGAGGGTTACTATTGGCCCTTGGTTATGGAAGCAAGGGAAGATTAAGGGGGAAAAGGAAAAATGTGAACTACACTGAAGACATCGTGACTGATAGTGGGTCAAAGTGAGCAAAAGAGAAGAAAAGACGGAGCAAAGTAAGAGAAATCAAGACATTGGATGAGGAGATAGAGGATTACAGATCAACAAGGAAGAGGGATCTTGGAAAACTCATAAAGTAAAAGAAGATGTCAACAAATTCTTTGAAGCATCGTGCATGAGAGAAGGAAAGCCAGGTTGGCAAAGCCCTGAAAATGTGGTTCAAGTTGACTTAGGGTTTTAAACACCTAAGGTTTTTGTATCTAGGGTTTTGACACTTAGGTTTTAACCTAAGGGTGTTCAAGAGTTATTGTAATGTATAAATAAAGGTCTAAAGGACCTGGGATGGGTTGGTGATAATTTGGTTGAGAGTTCATTGTTATTATATGATTGAGTGAGTACTACTGTGTGAGAGAGAAGTGTTGAGTGCGAGAGCCATCTGGTATTGTAAGATCTTCAGCTAGGTGCGAAGATCAACCCTGCAGCTGGGTGCGTAGTGAGGAGAGAGAAGAAGAGAATATCTACTAGCTAAGAGCGCATATAAGAACTGTATGCTTCCATATTAATATATCATAAAGCACAATTCTGTGGACATAGCCCTAGGGAGAGGGTGAACCATGTATATCTTGTGTTATGTGTGATTGATGTTGTGTTTTTTGTCATTTGATATGATGCTAATGTGATATTGTGTTATATATGAGATGTAACTTGCATAGTAGACTTAAGAAATATAAAGGATGACTAGGTGGTTGTGTGTTGTTGTTGTGAATCCACTCTGCATTTCCTCTAGTTGTAGACACCTATGTCCTGCAACCCCCTATAGCTACTTCGGCTGAGATTGCATCTGCTTCGCAGGTGTTACCGAAAGGGCCAGTAGTTAGGAATTGTTGGTGTGTTGTTTTAGCATTGAACCCTAGGTCTACCCCTATGCCAACAAATGGTTCCATTGTCGGGATGAGAATCTTATTGAGGGAATGTCAAGGTGGTTTCCATCAAAGAAAGAGATTTAGAAGTGGATAGAAGATTAAGAAAAGGAATCTGCTGAAGCCCATAACAAGAACCCTAATATTAGTACATAGGATAGGTTGGGAAGATATATCTTTACTGATATACATGAGATTTTCTTTGGAGGAATCCATTAGGAGCTATATGAGTGGCTATCTAGGTTAGTAGATACCCAGCTCTAAGTCAGACTTAGACCAACTGTGGTTTGGATGTTGGCACTGATCAAGAAGGTCAAGAGAGTTGATAACGCTGTGTCAAGAGCATTAGATCATTGGTTTGATAACACCATTGGAGGGTATATCACTGAGTTTGTTGTTAACAGAGTGGAATCATATAGCCAAGTAGAGAGATATTTCTTTAAGGGACCTAGAGGAAAATTCTTACATTTTTTGAAGTTGAAGATCAAGATGTTATTGCATGAGAAGAACATCTTGAAGATACAGTAATTGGTTAGATCAGAAGAGATAAATGTTCAAAAATTTAGACAACGACAACAACACAAAGGCTGTACATATGCACAGTTGGAAAGTATTCAGAGAAGTTCACCTCGCGAACCTATTTAAGAAAAACAATGGAGACGAAGGGTTCTACAGTGGAGAAGAGACAGATCTGATAGATGAATAACATTTAGAATCTGCTAGGACAAAAGAACCTCACCGAGAAGAACCAGAAACTCCAAGAACTATGCTGACTATTGAAGTAAGTACTATTATCCCTCCTATTACTGTAGCAATGTTAAGTAACCAGAGTAACCTAAGTCATCAAAACTCTCAGAGAACTATCACTAGAAGTCCACCACATACTCAGTCAGGAAACCTAGGAAGATCTATGGTATATGAGATGAGGTTACCCACCTTTAGAGGAGATGGATCTGAAGATCCTGATCAACATTGGTTTCTATGTGAAGTTGTGTGGAGTATTAATAATATCACCGACAAAGCTGTCAAACAGGCTCAGTTCACCAATACCCTAAGAGATTGTGAATTGATATGGTACATGAAATTTTTCCAAGGAGATACACCTAAACCGTTGAATACCATTAATACTGTGCTAACTTTCGAATTCAAGAAACCTAAATTAGAGTCGCAATGCATTATAGAACTAAAATAAATCAAGCAGAGAACAACTAAACATGTGTGGGAGTTTGATAAGAGATTTAAGACCTTGACAAGCCATTTGAGCTTTCAGATCCCAGATGAGTAGAACAAGGAATGGTTCATTGCTTCCCTCTTGCCACACAACAAATTTCCTTTGATGCAACAAAATATTACTTCGCAGAATGAGGTACTGGAGATTTCCACGAAATTAGAATCATCCCCTGTGGGAGAATTCATCTCAGGTATGAATCAAATCTTGAGTCAATTAACTGGCTTATCACTACAGGTCGAAGATATGAATAAAGACAAGAGAAAAGATAAAAGAGAAGACATATGGTGTATCAGATGCAAATCATAAGGCCATGAAAAGGAACACTATCCCTTATTTTAGGAATACTTGACCTGTGGAGCTCCGATCCCTTTGAAGCAAGTTACCCTACCCTGGTGCGAGGTATGTAGAAATCGACATCACCTTGGTGAATGTTACTATCTGCAAAACTATGTCCACACACCCACAAATCTTTATTGCATGTTCTGTAAGTTGGTAGGACACGATGACAAGGATTGTAGGACTTACAATCTCATGCATGAAAGGTCAAGGGATATATACAAAATTCAAGGTGAAGTACAACAAGAAGGAAGCACTGCAAAGTATAATTCCCCTTGGAGAGGAAACTTCAACCCTCGGGGTGGGTTCCGTGGAAGAGGAAGAGGAGGAGGTATGGGTCGAGGTTGAGGAAAGATCATCTGTTATAACTATGCACATCTAGGAAACTTGGCAAGGGATTGTCAAAACCCTTGTACCACTTGCAGCTACTGCAACTTATTCGAGCATGTTATTGAGGAATGTCCAACATTGCTGCCTAAGATTCAGGAGAAATGAAGAGGAAATCATAAAATACAACTAATCAAAGAAAAACCTCATGGAGAAGATCCCATATTCATTGTTATCACATGAGGAGGAGATGTTATAGGAGAAGACAAAGTGATCCAAGGAAAGACTACAAAATAATCAGGAGTCAGGAAAGCTGCAGAGATGACACAAGAATTTGACCCAAGGAAAGAGAAGAAAATATTTGAGGAAGAAAGAAAGGAATTCAGAAGAGATAAGGCTTCTTCATCAAAGGTTCGACCAAAAGTAAGAGAATATGGAATGCCTCTAGCATTTGATTAGTCTACTTCTCCCAGAGATGGAAAATAGGTGAGTAAACTTGTTTGTTTCTTGTATACATTTATTGATTTGATTAAAGATGAAAAATCCATACAAGAACTACAAAATTTGGTTAGACAGTATGAGATAGGAAGGGTAGATCCTTTGTTGAATAAAGAAGTACATCAAATATCCAAGAAGAGAAGGAAAAATAAATAAATACACCTTAATTCTTAGATTGGAGAGTACGATATAGACTATGTGGTCCTCGACTTAGGGTTGGAGGTCAATGTCACAACGAAGCAGACTTGGGCACTGATGGGAAAAACTAAGTTGATATATTCCCCTATCAGGCTTAAGATGGCTAATCAATAAGTTGTAATCCCCTTTAGAAGATTGGAGGGTGTCCCTATCGACATCAATGGAGTAAG
Organism: Picea engelmannii; assembly: GCA_009831015.1. Lineage (NCBI taxonomy): Eukaryota > Viridiplantae > Streptophyta > Pinopsida > Pinales > Pinaceae > Picea > Picea engelmannii. The sequence goes on from ML797626.1 coordinate 440,984, forward strand.
GACGTTTTCAGACTTTGAGGTGATTGAGATAGTTGATGATAATTGTCCTTACCCTACGTTGTTAGGAATTTATTGGGCTTTCAATAATTCCACTATGGTTTATTTAAAGAAAAGAAGAATGAATTTTTAAAGAGATGGCCTTAGGTTCATTGCACCTTTGGATCCCGATGAAGGTCAGAGATACATAGATCCCATTATAAAAGAATACTACACATATGAATTAGAAAACATATACAAATTGACAGCCAGACAATAGGACTACATTAATCCTATAGCAGATGGGAATTTGAGCCGGTGAAGTGACAACACATGCTCATTGGATTCATAAGAAGCAATAGAGAACTGGAAGAACAAAATGTATGAAGTATCTACAAGGATATGTGCTAGATTAACCAGGGAAGTCTGCTGGATCGGCACAACAATAAGTAACTTTCCCACCTTTGATGGTATGAATCATTTAGAAGCATTCTTGTTGGAATTTGAAGAAATTGTACCACTACCACAAATATTGTTGGAAATGGATGAGGCCCTGAAATCAACTAAATCAAGATGGTGGGGGACACACAAAAAAAATATTACAGACTGGTTACAATGTCACACTTTGATGACAGCATGATTTTCAGAGAAAGTAGAAGGTTGCGAAGTTATGTACACAAGTCGAAGATGTCCAAAGGAACATATACGAAGTTGCGAGGAATCCTGGAGAAACATTCCTCAAAAACAGTGGGTACACAAATTCATTAACACACTGGACACAACTCTCATCAACTAGTATCTTCAAGTAGAACTACACCTAATCATTGCAGATTGGGAAGGTATGACCCAGAACTTTGTAACTACCTTTTTGTTTGAAAGCCAATATCCTACAGTAGATCAGGCATTACAGGTTGTAAGACAGAAAATGTTCTAGGAGGCACCTAGCCTCCCTTTGGATAAAGAAGAGGATGAATGGACTTTGCCTCTTCAGAAGTTGCAAGGTTGTTACAATATCAATGTTGTTGAAGACGGTGATCCTAGGAATGTGAACATCATAGAAACAAAAGGCCAAATAGATGTAGAAGGATCAGGAGTCGAACTACCTTTTTTTGGACATCCAATCAAAATAAAAAAAAAGTCAACATTGGAATAGAACAGACACCAAAGCTTGCAAATGTTGGAGATTATTGGGATGCTGCCACTATTGACAAGATCACAGAAATATTGCAGGAATATCAAGACTTGTTTCCAACCAAGTTCACTGATATGAAGGGCATTAAAGGGCCCATGGGAGAGATGAGTATCCCTTTGAAACCATATGCAAGGTCAGTCAAACAAAGACCCTACAAATTGAACCCTAAATATAAGGAGAAAGTGAAGATCGAGCTTGACAGAATGATGGAAGCAGGAATCATAGAACCTATTGAAGAATCAGAATGGGTTAGCCCTATTGTGGTTCAAGATAATATGACAGGAGAAATCAAGATCTATGTAGATATTAGGAAGATGGATGATGCTTGTTTTCATGACCCATTCCCTACACCATTCACTAACGAAGTGTTAGACGATGTAGGAGGATAGGATGTATATTATTTTGTAGATGGATTTCCAGGATAACATCAGATCCAGATTGCCAAGGAAGATCACCATAAGACCACATTTGCAACAGAATGGGGATCCTACCAGTATACAGTGACTCCATTTGGATTGAATAATGCACCAACCATCTTTTCTAGGGTGGTGGTCGAAGCGTTTAAGGAGCTTTTACATAAATTCCTGGAAGCATAGTTTGATGATTGGACTGTTTTCAACATTTTGCAAAATCGTATTGAATGTTTAAGACTAATGTTGGATAAGTGCAGGAAATGTTAGATTTCCTTGAACCTGAAAAAGTGCATCTTCTTTTCATCCTTCAGAGTGTTTTTGGGCCATATTGTGTGTAAGAAGGGATTTCTGGTAGATCCATCCAAGATTTCCATTATAGTTGATCTACCCCCTCCTACTTCATTCAAATAGTTGCGCACTATTCTAGGACATATTGGATACTACAGGAAGTTCATTAAGGGCTACACAAAGATCACAACACCCATGGAGAAGCTTCTAAAGAAAGACTATCACTTTCATTGGACAAAAGAATGTCAGCAGAGCTTTGACACACTGAAACAGAAAATGGTTATTGTACCCATTCTGGTTTTCCCAAATTTGAGTAAGGAATTTCACATGCATGTCGATGCATCTTTTATCGCATTAGGAGCAGTGCTAGCACAATTGGGAGCTGGAGACATTGACCACCTGTTAGCCTTTACTAGAAGGAAGCTATCAACAACTGATATTAATTACACCACCATAGAGCGAGAAGGATTAACCATGGTGTATGCGTTGCATACATTCTGCCACTACTTGTTGGGAGGACATTTTTAGATGTTCACTGGTCATTCTACGCTTAAATACTTAGTAAAAAATCCAGTGTTGTGGGGGAGAATATGCATATGGCTTCTACTATTTCAGGAATATGATTTCGAGATCATGGTCAAGCCAGGAAGGATGAAAAAAGGTCCTAGACACTTGTCGAGGTTGGAACATGGAGAAGAGCCTACTAGTTTGGAGGATACACTACTAGATGCATAGTTGTTGTCTATCAGGAAGGTTGATGATCACTTCACAGAGATAGTGCAGTTCCTATCAACAAGATTGGAACCTAGTGACTATACAATCACTCAGAAGAAACAGTTGGTAGTACGTGCTGCAGATTTTTCCTTGGACAACTATAAAAGATGGGACTTGATGAGATATTGAGAAGGTGTGTTATGGAAGTAGAGAGACCATTGATCCTCACAAAATCACATGAAGGCATCGTATAAGGACACTACACAGGGAAATCAACAACACAAAATATTCTTAGGGTTGGCCTTTGGTGGCCTACTTTACACAAATATTCTAAGGAATACTATAAGGCCTGTGATGTATGCCAAAGAGTTGGGAAGTCGTCCAGAAGAGACGAGATGCCTTTAGCACCATATTTGACCTTACATGCATTTGAGAAATGGGCCATTGACTTCGTGGGACATATCAACCTACCAGGGAAGTGCATAGGAGCTAGATACATAATCACTGCAACAGATTATTTGACAAGATGGGTAGAAGAAAGAGTAGCTAAGGACTATAGTGCAACTACAGCTGCGCACTTCATATTTGATGATATCATAACCAGGTTTGGATGCCCAAATATCCTTATGAGCGATCAAGGAACACATTTTATTAACAAGACTATTGAAGCCTTGACTCAGGAATTTGAAGTTCACCATCAGAAGAGCACACCCTATCATCCACAAGAAAATGGGATAGTTGAAGCATTCAATACGATCTTGGAGACAACGTTGACGAAGATATGCAGCGTGAACAGGGATGATTGGGATTTGAGAGTATAACAGGGATGATAGGGATGACTGGGATGTGACTGGTATTTGAGTATTATGGGTCTATAGAACCACTTGCAAGAAACTGAACATCCGGACCCCCTTTAAATTGGTCTATGGTCTAGAAGCAGTTGTACCCATGGAATATTTGGTTCCTAGTACGAAAATTGCAGCCTTTATAGATATGGATGACACTGGCATTGTGAAAGAGAGGCTTGTGCAGTTGGTCGAACTAGAAGAAGACATATTTATTGCAGGATTTCACCAGCAGGTTTAGAAAGAAAAAGAAAATTCCTACCGTGACAGACACATCAAGAATAAATCTTTCAAGCAAGGAGATCTAGTATTGGTATATGACAGTAAGTTTATGAGACATCCAGGGAAGTTCAGGACACATTGGCTTGGGTCATATGATATTTCCTATGTTATAGATGGAGGAGTTGTGCAGTTGAAGACTTTGACTGGAGAATCGAAGGAAGGTTTGGTTAACGGAAGCGAGTTGAAATTGTATTATGACAACCAACTGTCTCACAGCTCTCAATAAAATCAAAAGGAAAAGGGTATAAGTACCAGGTGCAGTTGAAACTAGGTACTAGACACAAAAAAGACAGTCTCTACATAGAAGGGAGAAATAGAGCAGAATGCACAGGCTTCCCTGTGCAGTCTGAAGTTGAAATGGAACAGAAAGTTTAGACCTGAAGTGCCTCGAGACGGGTCACAGGTGAGTGTTGGGAGCCTGTTGGCCCTTGGTTATTGAAGCAACAAAATATTATGGGAGAAAAGGCAAAATGTGAACTATGCGGAGGACACAGTGACTGATACGGGGTCGAAGTGAGAAAAAGAGAAGAAAAGACGAAGCAAAGTAAGAGAAAGAAATTTGTTGGATGAGGATATCGAGGATGAAAGATCAATAAGGAAGAGGGATCGTGCGAAAATCAACAAGCGAAAGAAGATGTCAATAGATGCTTTGAAGCACCGCATGTGAAGGAAGGAAAAACGGGTTGGTGAAGCCCTGAAAACATAGGTTAAGTTGACCTAGGGTTTTAGACACCTAGGTTTTTTGTATCTAGGGTTTTGACACTTAGGTTTTAACCTAAGGGTTCCTGAGAGCTATTGTAATGTATAAATAAAGTTCTAACGGATTTGGGATGGGCTGGTGCTAAGTTGGTTGAGAGTTCATTGTTGTTGTATGATTGAGTGAGTACTACTGTGTGAGAGAGAAGTGTTGAGTGCGAGAAGCTTCTGGTATTGTAAGATCTTCAGCTGGGTGCGAAGATCAACCCTGTAGCTAGGTGCACAGGTAGGGAAGAGAACAAGAAAAGAAGAGAAGATATTCTAGCTAAGAGCACATATAAGAACTATATGCTTCCATCTTAATATATCATAAGGCACAATTTTGTGGACGTATCCCTAGGGAGAGGGTTAACCACGTATATCTTGTGTTATGTGTGATTAATGTTGTGTTTTCTGTCATTTGATATGCTTCTAATGTGATATTGTGTTAGATCTGAGATGTAACTTGCATAGTAGCCTTAAGGAAGATAAAGGATAACTAGGTGGATGTGTGTTTTTGCTGTGAATCCACTTTGCATTTCCTCTGGTTGTAGACACATGTGTCCTACAACCCCCTATATCTACTTCAGGTGAGACTACATTTGCTTTGCAGGTGTTTCCGAAAGGGCCAGTAGTTAGGGATTTTTAGTGCATTTTTGTAGCATTGAACCCTGGGTCTTCCCTTGTGCCAACAATTACCCTCCCTGTGGGGTCCCGGGGAAAGTGGGCCCCCGAAGGAAAAATTACCTTGTAAATATGGACCATTCATTATAAGGTCGCAGATCTAATGGTAGAAGTTATGTTAGGTTTTTTTTCCCTAGAAGGAAACCCTCTTTTATGAAGGAAATGTATTGCGGTTATGTATCATTGTGAATATTGTATTCTAAGAGAGGATACTGTGAGAGAAAGAAGATAACATTATAGTGGGTGTGTTGTAGGTTGTATCCCTTCATTTACTGGATAATAATAAAGGAAGGACCTAGAAATTTCTCTGGTGGATGTAGCCCACACTAGGTAAACCACATATATATGTGTGTCTCTATTGTATTGTGTATATTGTGTGTTTTATTTTCACATTTATTTTATTTTATTTCTTTGCAATCCTATTTTTCTAACAACTGGTATCATAGCGAAAGGTAACTCACAGGAAAATAGGGTTCCTGGTTTGAGTGGGAGAAATGGTAGAAGATGGAAAGTTTTGGGTCGAGAAATTTAATGGCCAAAACTACCAGTTATGGAAGATGCAGATGGAATATTATTTATATAAAAATTATCTATTCCTACAATTGGGTGGAATAAAAAAGGAGAAGACATGCATGAAGGACAAAGAATGATAGGTTCTTGACAGAAAAGAACTAGGAACGATATGGCTGAGCCTAGCAGCGTCTGTGGCTTTCAATATTTTGAAAGAAAAGACAACCAAGGAGATAATGGACACATTGGCTAAAATTTATGAAAAACCCTTAGTGTACAATAAGGTATTTATAATGAAGAGATTATTTAATATGAAGATGTAAGAAGGTGGGTTTGGTGCAAATTATTTAAATGAATTTAATACGGTTACTAATAAATTAAGTTATGTAAAAGTGGAATTTGATGATGAGGTTGGGGCTCTTCTAATATTGTGCTCATTTCCAGAAACATGGAATGGATTGGTCATGGTTATAATTAAATTTGTCTCTGGTTCAAACAATTTAAAATTTGATGATGTTTATGGTGTTATCCTTAGTGAGGAGATGCGACGAAAAATCAAACGTGAGACATCAGGTAATGCGTTAAACATGGAGAACAGGGGAAGACAAAAGGATAGAGGAAAGGGCTCAGGGAACCATGGGAATTATAGGAAGGGAATATAAAAATCCATATTTGGAAAGATAGAGTGTTGGAATTGTGGGAAGAAAGGACATCTGAAGGAAGACTACAGAGCTCCAAAGAAACAAAGAGATGGACAACCGGAGAAAAATTAGGAATCAAATATAACAGGTGATGTGTTACAATATGCTTTGATTCTTTCTATAGATAATATTTATGGAACTTGGGCTGTATATTTAGGGGCTTCATTTCATGCCACACCCCATAGGAAACATTTTATAGATTATGTTCCAGGTGATTTTGGATAGGTTCATTTGGGTGATGATGCACCATGCAAAATTGTTGGAATGGGAAAGGTAAAAATAAATAAAAGGAATGGAAACCAATGGTTTTTGAAAGAGGTAAGACATGTTCCATATATAAGGAAAAATATAATTTCAACAGGGAAGTTGGCAAGTGAAGTTTGTATATCCATATTTACATATAAGGTGTGGAAGGTCACCAAAGGATCATTGGTGATAGCAAAAGGAGAGAAGGTAGGTACATTGTATTTATGTACTGGTAATAATGACTCTTCTATCTCTTTAGATTCTACAAGAGTGGATACAACACTGTGGAATCATAGGATTGGACACATGAGTGAGAAGGGGATGCAAATACTTCACAAAAGAAATTTGTTTCCAGATTTAAAAAAAAAATGATTTGGATTTCTGTGAGCATTGTGTTTATGGAAAACATAAGAGAGTCATATTTCTTGGAGTCGGAAAAGAAAATAAGAGTGAAAGGTTAGATCTTGTGCATACAGATGTATGGCGACCAGATCATGTATCATCTCTTGGTGGCTCTCATTATTATGTTACATTTATTGATGATGCAACTATAAAAACTTGGGTTTATTGCATTCGACAAAAATTTGAAGTTTTTCATACTTTTAAGAAATGAAAAGATTTTGTTGAGAATGAGACATGAAAAAGTTTGAATTGTCTCAGATCAGACAATGGAGGTGAATATTACAACAAGGATGTTGATGATTATTGTTCATACCATGGGATTCATAGAGAGAAGATATTTCCATGAACACCATAAGAAAATGATGTGCCAGAAAGGATGAACAGGACAATCATGGATCATGCAAGGAGTATGTGATTGCATGTTGGTTTTCTCTTACAGTTCTAGGAATATGTTGTAGATATTGTTGTTTAATTAATAAACATAGGAACTTCAAGCTCTTTGGATGGTAGAATTTTAGAGGAGGCATGGATAGGTAAAAAGGTAAACTATTATTTTTTGAATCCTTCCAGTTGTGAATCATTTGTCCATATTGATAAAGAAAATAGAACAAATCTTGAGGCAAAATCCAAGAAGTGTACCTTTATTGGATACAATATTAATGATTTTGGTTATTGTTTATGGGATTATGAAAATAAGAAAATCACTAGGAGTAGAGATTTCATATTCAATGAGAAGTTCAAGTACAAATATCAGTTGCAGGGAAAGAAACAGGAAAAATAAAAACTAGAATACACAGTGCTTGATGAGATCACTGAAAAAAAATTCCAAAGGTACCAGAAAATCAAAATATACAACAACAAGATCAACAGGTACCTCAAACTCCTGCAAGTTTTGTTAGAAGATCTTCCAGGTTACGTAGACCCCTTGAAATATACTCTCCTTCATTGTATTATCTATTGTTGATTGATTCCGGTGAACCAAAATGTTATGAAGAGGAAATGAAGGTAGAGACCAAAAAGAAGTGGGAGAAAGGCATGAAAGAGGAAATGGATTCCTTGGTAAATAACCAGACTTGGGACTTGGTTTAGTTACCTGCAGGAAAAAGATCATTGCAAAATAAATGGGTTTACAAGTTCAAGGAAGAAGATGGAGGAAAAAAGTAGTACAAAGATAGACTTGTTGTAAAGGGGTTCTCACAAAAGAAAGGTATAGATTTTGATGAAATATTTTCTCCTATTGTTAGAATGACTTCAATTAGGACTATTTTAAGTCTTGTGGCCTGAGAAGATTTGGATCTTCAATAGTTATATGTAAAAACAAATTTTCTCGATGGGGATTTGGGAGAAGAGATTTATATGCAGCAACCATAGGGGTATGAGGTCAAAGGGAAGGATAATTTGGTATGCATGTTGAAGAAGAGCTTGTATGGCCTAAAGAAAGCTCCAAGGTAGTGGTTGTTAGCGCTCTGTAATTTTCCCAAGGTTGTGAGGCAGTCACAGAGGCAACATTGTTATCACTGAAATTTCGTCCGCACAGGGCGGCAAGAACTCCGCATCATCAACACAGAAAAACAGTCATTCACGGCACAAGGATTAACTCCACAGCACAACAAAAGGGCCAAAACTATACAACATTGGATAAAAAATTCAAAAGCGCATCGCGCCCATGGAAAACAAGCGCATGCGCGCCATAACTTCGTACAAAGGGCGCATATGCACGGCTGTGGGGTGCAAAACCCGCGCGCCTGCCAAACGACGCATTTATGAAGCTGGTCAGCCTCCCAACCACTAATGTATCGGCTCCCAAGTCGATTTGACATCAAATCCCAGCTCAATCTGCGTGGGGAGGCTGGTCAAAGACCTAAATGTGCCCTAAAGGGCCTCTTTTCACATTCAAAAGGGGTTGCATAATAGCTCAAAGCTTGGCTATAAAAAGCCATGAATGACCATCATTTCTTCAAGGAATTCTTT
>ML797626.1:450042-468159 GCA_009831015.1 Picea engelmannii
TAATTTGTTTTATTACTTTTTGTCATATATTTTTTATTTTTTATATTTTGTTTTTTTATATATGTTTTATATTTTTTATTATATTTAATTTGTTTTTGTTTGTTTTTTGATTTGTTTTATTTAATATTTAATTAATCATAATTACTAACCTTAAACAACCAACTTAATTAGACTAAGTTAATAATTAACTAATAATTAAATAATAATTAAATAATAATTAATCTAATCATTATTCCTTTTTACATTATCCTACTAAAATAACTTTATTGGGCTAACAAACATTTAGAAAATGCCACTAACCCCTTAACATTATTCGTTTATTATCCTACGTTTGTTTATTCGTGAATGGGTGGCAGGCGAGAGGTAGTCAATGGGGCAAAAGGACAAGGGAGTGAGGGTGCAGCGTGTATGAAGGATGTAGCAGAGTGATGGGAAATCGAGAAAAATGAATGGAGGGAAAAAATGGGATCAACCGAGCCAGAAGTCTTCATCACAGGGGAAATGCCAAATCCATAGTTGAAGAATCGAGTTGACTATAATTATAGGACCCCAACATAGGCTCCACCTGGGGATGGCAGCTCTTTCAGGAGGTGTCAAGAACCATTGAACTCTGAACATACAGACCAGTGCTTTATCCATTGGGCTGATCCCAAAATCTTATTCTACAACCTGTACCTGTTTTGATCTCACAACTGAAACCAAATTAAGCTAAACACTGCTGAAAAAGAGATGCTCAGAATGTTGAGCTTATTCACATTCTCCTACCTACCCTATGCTACTGATAATTTTGTTAAATCAAATAATACAAAAATGCCAATGAAGCCAATCCAGTAGCTTCTGAGACCAGTGGACTGCTTGACTGCTCGTTAGCACAGTGAAAAGCGCAGCTTGACCTTTTGCCCGTAGACTTAGGACTGCAAAGTGAAAAGGCCACTGCTGAAAACATGATTGATATTTACCATAGAGACCTCGACAATCTTGAAGAACAAAAGTAATGTCAGAGAAAGATTGAGGCTCTACAGTGGAAAAATTCTCCATATAGGTAGCTACAGGATCAAGGTAGAAATGACATGTTCCTTGATTTTTGGATTCTACCAAGTAAGCGACATGCTCTGGCACTGTATCTATGTTATTTTCATCCCTATACATTTCCTGACATGGCTGCAACTTTCCTGATGGGTTTTGAAATGATGCTTCTACTGAACACACCCCTGTAGCTGACTGTCCTATCATATACATATCATAGCAGCGTTTTATCCCATAGCTGGATGATGGGGAATGATTTTGACCCCATAGGCCATCCAACCGATCAGCTATTGGATCCTGAAAAGACTGACAAGACTGCTGCATTGACTCAAATGATATTTCTTGACCTTTTATGTATTTATCCTTCAACACTTGTCCAAGAGTCTCCTTCAAAATTTGAAATGAATTAAAGCACAATGGTACAAAGTTATTTTGGATTAACTCATAATTTGTCTCGGGCTTTAAGATTTCATTTGGAATTTGAAAATCAGAGTAGGTAAAGTGCTGCAATTATGGGTTTAGAACAACCTCAACATCAACTTTGACATCTTCACCTAGTTGATCAAAAAATTCTCCCTCTCTACTATTGACGACTTGCTTACAATTTGCTCTCAAGAATTGAAAAGAAGAGAAACATAAGGGCAAAGATTTTTCCCTTACTCTGAAATTTTCTGTCTCTTCCTCATCGCTGTCACGACTATTGTGCAAGGACTGATTGTCGTATCTTAACTGTAAATGATCTTCTTCCTGCCAATGACATGCAGCTGATTTCTTTGAACAGTCCACCTCTATTTCAACCCTATTCTCATCATAATACTAATCACACTTGGGTGGATAATCTAAGTAAGGAATGTCATCAAACATGCACATCATATCAGCTGGTTGTTCCTCTACAAATTGAGATGGAGCTTCATATTTGACTGTGTTGTGAATTGAATACATGAAAGAATCATTATCCAAACCATGGTACCAAGGATGAACAAAAAAATGTTTGGGAACTGTGACATTTTTTTTCTCTGAAATCACTGGACCATGATGTCTTTGGACGACAAGCTCATCCTTCCTATTGATCCTCTACATCATCTCTTCCATGGCACTGGCCAAAATCTGCAGTTTAGCTTCTGATGACTTCAGCTTCTCCTTTTCTTTGTCCTTTAACTTTGACCTTTTGATCAACAAGTTGGTCTCCACATCAACTGCATTTCATCTACGAGTCATGAGGAGGAGAATGTGGATCTTGCTACCACTAGCAAGAAGAAGTTCAAAAGGGGTCCAAACGGAGGAAAAAATCCCAAGGGTGAAGGGAAGAAAGACATGAGCAAATTCAAGTGCTTTGCATGCCATAAGTTTGGGTATTATGCAAGTCAGTGTCCTAAGAAGAAGAAGAAACAAATAGTAGCTTTAGCAGTGGTAGAAGAGTTTTCCACCAAGTTTGACAAGGAGCTTTCCTTGATTGTGTGTCTATTCACGAGGACCACTTATTCAGATACTTGGTATATTGACAGTGGTGCCTCTCTCCATATGACAGGGGTTCGTGAGCACGTGACAGATCTTACAGAGATTGGAGATGTTGAGGTAGTGTTTGGTGATGACTGGGAGGTCAAGGAAGTTGGTTACTGGACTGTATCATTTCAGAGGTAGTCATTGCCTCCCATGACTTTGACAGAGGTTCTATATGTTCTGGGCTTGAAGAAAAACTTAGTGTCAGTTTCTACTATTGAGGAGAAGGGTTTTGAGGTCTTGTTCTGTGATGGGTAGGTGCTCCTTTTCCCCAAGGGGTCTAGCATCACTTTGGCCAAAGTGATTGGTACTAGACATGAGAAGTTGTACAAGTTTTTGTTCCTGATAGTGAGATCATTGATTCATACTACGAATAGCAGCATTGACCTATGTGAGCTATGACAGAGGAGGATGACACATTTGCACCATGGGGCTTTGAGAGTTCTGAGGGAGATGGTGACAGAAGTTCTAGATTTCAGTTCAGAGCACCATGAGTTGTGAAAGGGGTGTTCTTTGGGAAAGTACACCAAGAATTATTTTTCGAACAGTGAAAGTAGTGCAGCGAGGATTCTTGATCTTATACATTCATATGTATGTGGCACGATGTCTTCGGCATTGTTGACTGGTTTTCTATACTATGTTGTATTCATTGATGACTTCTCTCGGAAGTCTTAGATTTTCTTCATGAAGAACAAAGGATAGGTCTTCAGTCGGTTCCAAGAGTTCAAAGCTCTTGTGGAGAACTAGACAGGGAAGAAAATCATAGTCCTGAGATCGAACAATGGGGGTGAGTATACCTCCAAGGAGTTCATGGACTTCTGTGCAAGAGAGGGCATTAGGAGAGAGTTTATTGTTCCTTATAGCCCGCGACCAAATGGGGTTGTAGAGAGGAAGAACGGGGCCATTTTTGGGGCTGCGAGATCCATGCTATATGATCAAGGTATGCCACTATTTCTATGGGCTGAGGTACGATACACTACAGTTTATCTACAGAACAGGATTCCTCACAAGGTTGTGGGGAGCATGACTCCTGAGGAGAAGTTTTACGGGAAGAATCTTGAGGTGGGGCACCTTCGGATTTTTGGGTGCATCACATATTCATATGTCCCTTCTGAGAAGAGGAAAAATCTAGATCCCATGATAGAGAGAGGGCTATTTTTTGGGTATAGTGAGACTTCAAAGGCTTTCCGTATTTACCTTCCTTCCTTGAGGAAGAATGTCTTGAGGAGGGATGTCATATTTGAGGAGGATGGAGCCTTTAGGAAGTCTATAGGGATAGAGAAGGGTGAGCAGTCTTCACCATAGATTCAGGTGAGTCCACAACAGAGTACAATGACATAGAGTTTGGGGCCACCATTTTCAAGGATGACAGGTTCACAGGTGACAGGGCCATAGGTTTCAGGTTCATAGGCTACTGGTCCATAGGGTTCAGGATCGAGTACTCCAATGTCTACTTTAGGATAACTGTCTTGAGGAGATGGTTTTGAGCAGGGAGAATCCCCTCCACAATACATTACTTCAGAGAGGAGGAATCCCAAGTGGCTTCAGGAAACTTTGAGGGAGGCACAGGGTTCAGTAGGGAATCCCAGATAGGTAGTGAGGGAGAGTAAACCTCCCGAGAGCTTTTGCAGCTACATCGCGATGGTGAGCAGTATTTGGGAGTCTGAGCTTTCTGTTAGGGTCCTATAATTATAGGCGAGTCGATACTTCGACTGTTATTTTGGCATCTCTCCGGGTGATGAAGTATAGCTCAGGTGATTCTGTTTCCTCCCTCCACTCTTGTCTCTCAGTCCTCCATCACCTTCTGCATCCTTCATCTGCTGCATCCTCTCCCCCTTGTCTTTCGCCAGCCTCCATTATCCCGCCTTTCCATCCCTGCACAAATGGACTTAGGATGAACAAAAAGTTTTAATAAAGATTAGTCTAGGTTAAATTTGATTAATAAGTGACTATTTAATAATTGATTAATTATTAATTACTTGTTAATTAATTAATTATTAAGTTAGTTAAAAAACTAGGTTAGAAATTAGTTAGTAACTAGGGTTAGTTTTAAATTTAAATAAAATAATTAAATTTAAGAACATAATAAAAAATATAAAACACATTAAAAACATTAAAAAACAAAAAAAATTAAAAATTAATAAACAACCTAAGTCCTACGTATCCCATCCCCCACCTAACCTACCCCACTCACTCCCCATCCCCCACGTACACCACCCACGTACTCACCATAACTCCTACCCCACCTACCTCCACTACCCCCACTCCCTCTCACGTCATCCCACTTAACATCCCKCCCTCACATAAACTCACGCCCACTTCCTTACTCCCGCRCCCCTTTCCACATGCCCCAAAAATAATCAACGACGTATATTAATTCCGGAGSCCCCCCCACCTTCCGAAATTTAACGAGAGGGGGGGGTCCGGAATTCAAATTAAAACCCATGCAATTTCCAACGGACCGGATTTGATCACCGAGATTCACGGTCCAGGTTCAATTCCGGACCCCCCCGGGCATTCGACTTTTAACGAGGGGGGGGGGTCCGGAATTTTTTCCCGCCAAAAACCATTTTCACAATTTTTTACCATTTTTGCCCAGTTTTACGATGTTTTCTTCCGAGGGAGATTCTGAGCAAACGGAGACGAATTTTTAAAATCTGAGAGAGGTTTTTGGTCAGCACAGGATGAGGAACAAAACCATTTTTTCTGTTTTTTCAACGGAGTTACGAGCAGAGCGGGTCGAAGGCATCTTCGGGGCCTATTTTTCCATATTTTCCATTTTTAGTTTCAGTCCCGATTTTGCAGGAGCTTCCACGGCCAGCTGGAGATGAATTTTGCGAAACCGAAGGAGTTTTTTGTCCAGCACATGCCCATATACAATAACATCCTTCAGTTTTTGCCCAGGTGTCGTCATTGAGGATAAAATCACGTCTGAACGGACCCCTGTTTCGCAGTAAAACGGTCCATTTTTTATGGCAACAAACTCCGAATTTGGTGGGAATGGTGGCATTTTCGGCCGAGACGGTTGAACCGACTCTAGAAACTTGAGGAGGAGAGCTATACTATTTATTGATATGATTTTAATGTAATAGGGTGGGATCTTCACGCCCTGTGGCTATTGAGCTGTAACATTTTTGAACTGTTCTGCCATTAATGAAAGAGGCTCTTTACAGGATTCTTGTGCATGTTTACTGGTGATGTGATATTCTCTGTTGAATGTTTTCTCGCTCTGTAACCACTTTGTTTTCTAAATCTAATCTGTACGAATAGCATTATGTTGTAGGATTTATCCCTGATACCCTGCTTCCGATTCTACAGATTTGAATGTTCATCTTCTAAATATCTTCAATCAAGAGATTCTTAAGTGCTTGTTGGTTGGAGTTATTTCCTTCTCTTTTCTTCTGATCATCATTTAAACTATTGAAGATCCAGTGAGTGTGTTATCTTTCCTTGTGAAGGATTTCTTCAGCTTTCTAGTTGTATCTCAGACTTGATTAATTGCAGACCCCATAGCCCAATGGATGTGTAAGCTGTCCCAGCCAATTTATAAACCCTTTTACAACAAAACCCAATGTTCTCATTACCTAGCCTAATATCATTTTCAAACAAAGCTATATTAGACAGAGAGATCCCTCTCTGAGTCTTGGAGGGCTAGATCCGAGACTCGAAGCGGTTCTGATGTTGCCTCTGTGATTGCCTTTTCAGCCTTGGGCAAAATTACAGAGTGCTAACACTTTCCACTTTTGAGGAGGCTACTAGTAGACAGATTTGGAGAGATTCCATGATGGAAGAATACAATTCCATCATGAAGAACAATGTCTAGGAAGTTGTTCCTAGACCTGAGGGGAAGTTAGTGGTGACTTCCAGGTGGCTCTATAAACTCAAGTATGTTGTATATGGAAGCATTGAGAAGTACAAAGCTCTCTCTGTGGCTCAGGGGTTTTAAAAGGTTGAGGGATTTGACTATGATGAGACCTTTTTGTCGGTTGCTAGATACACTTCATTCAGGGCATCGATCTAAATTGTAGCAGATATGGGTTGGAAGATCCACCAGATGGATGTGAAGACTGCATTTCTGAATGGTATTATATATGAGGAAGTGTACATTGAGTATCCATTGGGATTTTAGGTGCATGGGAGAGAGTCTCATGTCTGTAGACTGAAGAAGGCATTGTATGGGCTGAAACAAGATCCCAGATCTTGGTATTCGAGGATAGATGCCTATTTGCAGTAGTTGGTTTTTGAGAAGAGTGAGGTGGATCCCAACCTATACTTCGTTGTGGCTGGAGAGGATCCTCTCATTCTTCTGATATATGTGGATGATATTTTCATTACAGGGACAAAGAGACTCATCAACAGCTGCAAGGAGAGCCTTGCTTCAGATTTCAAGATGACTGATATCGGACTGATGCATTACTTTTTGGGATTGGAGGTCTGGCACGAGCCTAGACACATCTTTCTGGGACAAGGGAAGTATGTGTGTGACATTCTGAGAAGATTTCAGATGGAGGATAGTAGGCCGATGACCACTCCCATGATTACCAACTAGAAGAAGCTTCATGCTTCTAAGTCACAGTTGGTGGATTCCACTTTGTATCGTTAGTTGATTGGGTCATTGATGTATTTGGTCAATACCAGGCCAGATATTTGTTTTTCTGTCAACACTCTCCGTCAGTTCATGGTAGAGCCTAGGAGAGTGCACTGGGTGGCAACAAAACATGTGCTCAGGTATCTTTTTGGTATGGTAGATTATGGTTTGGACTATCATAGAGGTGATGGAGTTCATTTGGTTGGCTATAAAGATTCGGATTGGGAAGGATGTGTCAGTGACAGGAAGATTACCTCAGGGTGTTGTTTCAGATTGGGCTCAACAGTTGTGTCTTGGTTCAGTCAGAAACAAAAGTCAGTTTCTTTGAGTTCTGCAGAGGTTGAGTATATGGCAGCCAGTCAGGCCGGTTGTGAGGCCCTTTGTCTTCGCAAGTTGTTGGTGGGATTGTTTGGTGTGCAGTTGAGGCCTACTGTGATTTAGTGTGATAATCAAAGTTTCATTAAACTCTTGGAGAATCCATTTTTTCATGACCAGTCTAAGCATATTAAGATTCATTATCACTTCATCCGTGAGTATGTTTAGAGAGGAGTTGTTGAGATACAATACATATCTACTAAGGATATCCTTGCAAACATACTCACCAAGGCATTGAGCAGAGGCAAGTTTGTATTTTTCAGGGACAAGCTTGGAGTGGTGAGTAACAATTTCCTCAGTAAGAGAGAGTGTTCATTTTTTAATTAAAATAAAGTACCTAGGCAGGTGTTTTTCATCCCTAGGCGCCTAAGTGGTGAGAAAGTGCCTAATGTGGGCCCTAGTCATTTAATTTGTGAGATGGAAATTAAAAGATGACTTTATGAATTTAGTGAGGGTGAGTGAAGAGACACCAAATCTCAGCCACTCATATAATCCAATCCCAACCGTTGGATTAAGAAACTCCTCACCTACCTCATGAGGTCGATTAGGCTTGAGGGGCACACCCATCTTTGGGTTGTTCATTCATTTTTGTTGAGAGAGAAAAAGGAGAAGAGAGAGGTTGAGATTTGAGAAGAGAGACAACATTTGTAGGAGAGGCATGCATCCCAAGGAAAAAAGCAAGCATGGATTATGAGGCAGCAGAAAATAATAAATATTAGTCCGTACAGTATGGATTTGAGGGGTCGTACAACATTTATTGTGCACAATTTTTTAGGAGAAGAACAACAAGGATTTTTGGAAATATTGGCATGCATTCCAAGGCTTCTATACAGTCTGTACGGACTTGCACATAATTCAAGGGGTTGTATTGTCATAAATTATGGGTGTAGTTTTCAAGGTGTTGGGAACAGTTTCCAAGGCATTTGCACTGCTAGGTTTTCCATACAGTTGCAACAGAGATCTGGCATGCAAAAGGAGAACAGGTCATACAACATTTAACGTTGTTACAGTTGTACAGTGGTACGGATTTCTGGTTCAGAAATCAAGGAGCAAGCTAGAGGATTGTCCAGATAAGTTTGTAAAATTTCTAAATATGAATATGCTATAAAATAATTTCTCAGAAGCCCATAAATAACAAAAATCCCTCTCTCACTAGTTTTCCCCTTGTGGGTTTTTCTAGGGTTGATGTTAGACAGAAAATATCTATGTCTATAATTTTTCTGAGTTTTATATGCTGCTAATATTTTATTTCTACGTTATAAACGAAGTTCAGAATCCTCATGTTTTAGTTATGAAATTAATTTTTTGCTGAGTTTTTATATGCTGATATAAAAATGGGTTTGGGCATTAAACATTGGCTGAAAAATTAGCAAGACTGAAACTGGGTTAGGGTCTGAAAATTTTACAAAGTGCCTCTTCCATTCACAGATGTGGGTAAAAGAAACCCCACTACACTTCATCGTTGATAGTGGTAGCCAGAAGAACCTCATCTCAGCAGAGGTCACCAAGCGGCTGGCCCTGGCGACAATGCGTACCCACAACCCTACACAATTGGATGGCTTTGCCAAGGAAGTGATATTTGCGTCAGCTAACAGTGTCGATTGGCATACGGAATCAAGCCGTTCAAAGACGAGGTATTGCATGATGTTTCTCCTCTCGAAGTTTGTGATGTTATTTTGGGCCAACCTTATTTATGGAAATGTCATGTTGTATATGAGTCTAGGCCTCGTAGTGTTATTATTACTTTGAAGAGGAAATTGTACAAGATACCCGAGGTAGTCCCACTTAGAGTTATTTCCTTGATCTCTACTAAGCAATGTAGGAAGGTCATCTCTCATATGGGGAAGCTTGTCTTCTTTGTGATTCTCTATCAGAGTGAGAAAAAGATCACAGCCAGATCGAGGGTATCTGCGACGAACCTCTCCACACAATAGAAGCAAGTAGATAAGGTCATGGAAGAATACTTGGATATATTCTCCTCACCTACTGGGGTACCTATGCACTCCCAGGTCAACCACCCCATCAATCTGACCCCCGGTGCACTGCTACCCAATGGGCCAGTCTATCGCCACTCTCTGTTAGAGAATGAGGATATCAAGTGACAAATCCAAGAACTTCTCCACAAGGGGTACATCCATCCCATCGCATCACCTTGAGGGAGCCTAATCATGTTGCTACAAAAGAAAGATGGAACCTGGCGACTCTACATTGATTACTGGGCTCTGAATAAAGTCACTGTCATAAATCGGTACCTGATTCCCCAAATCGATGACCTCCTTGATCAACTCACGGTGGCCAAATATTTCAATAAGATTGATCTGAAGTCTGGATACCACCAGGTCTCGATAGAACATACAGATGTATGGAAGACCACCTTCAAGTCAAAGGAAGGCCTTTTTAAATGGTTGGTCATGTTGTTTGGTTTGACAAATTCTAATGCCACTTTTGTTATCACTCCAGGAAACTCTCCTAGGCTGTAAGTCGGAGATGCCTGGTAACTAACTCTTTTTGGGAAATATTTTCTTAGTAATTGATGTGGTTTTTGGATCAAGATGAATATCTAGGGACTGGACTGTGTTTTCAAGACTGTCTAGAAATATAAAATCTCACAATGCCTTCTAGTAATGCAGTCAGACAAGGTTTGATTAAATGGTAGAGAAGATAGCTATTGAACCAGATTATACTCATATAAAAACAAGCACAATGGGTTTAATAACTAAGGAAATAACTTATGATTCTCAACTTAATCAATCAATTAGTGAGATGACAGTCACATGCATATTGAATAAGAATCAATAAAGAACATTCACTCATAAGATATCAGAGAACAGAAAAGAAAAGTCCGACAACACAACCGAAGGAAGCTTGCAATTTTTCATATAATAAGAATAGGTCTCTCTTACAGTAGCAGCATGTAGAACCCAAAATAGAACCCTTGGTTAATCTTCTATCCTAAGATTTATAGCATTACAAAGTAGTTCTAAGATCCTAAAAACAAGGATCAGATATACTAAAAATAGTAAGTCAAAATTCAGTTGCAAAAGAAGTGGGATGCTTCCCCAAAATGAGGCAAATCCCAGATTTTTCTCTGTTGATTGTTGGTGTAGTGTAGAACAACCTCCCAAGGCTAAATGATGACTCTTCCAAGAGGTAAAATTCGAATTTGTTGAGGTGTGCCAAAATCCCTATTTTTTTTCTTTGAAAAATGTACCAAACTTGATTAAAACACCTCTTCTTTGCCTTTATCCATCAAAGTAACCATTGGATATGACTTGATAATTCACCACCTGTCTATTCCAAGAGGTTTTATCTCATTATGATTCAAAAATTCCTGATCTGGGCGAAATTTCAAGTATTCTGGTTAAAACAGGCTTTCGGTGGTTAACATAGAAGACTTCTGGGTGAATTAACCACCGAAAGCGCAGCTTTCGGTGGTTAATGAGCAGTCGTCCTATTCGCCTAAACCACTGAAAAGGAAAGTTTTCCAAAAATAATCTGCTTTGGGAAAAATCAATTTTCTCAGTCGTGGAATGTCCGTTTTGCATGCTCCAATAGTCGATCGACATGTACAGATCATAAGATTTCCAATGGTGCAATCATATTTGGATTTGGAGCTAGGGAAGCTAGTCAAATTTTCCTTACAATATTAGGCATCATTCTTTCAAAAATGCTAGTGCGTTTTTGATTGCTAACATCTGGCTCCAACTGGGATGGATACCTCCCTGTGAGGTCTCCAAGAACCTGGCAGACCTTGTGCCTTTAGTATTGGACCATGGAGCCATTAAACCTTTTTGGTGGTTAATGAGCACACACAGGCTCGCCTAAAACACCGAAAATAGAAACTTACCCAAAAATCAAAACTTAATGAATCTCGATTACCTGCAAGAATACAAAGACCTCAGGGTTTGCTAGACGAAGCTCCTCTCTCTGTTTACAACACTTCCAATTCTCAGTATGAGGTCAACAGGAACATCCACCATGACTATCTTCCATGAATAGGAGAGAAATGAGGATTTTCACCAATTTCATATTTCAGCCTTCCAGAAACATAATGAGGAAACCAAGTTGCACCACCACTAGCATTTTCATAAGGTATAAAAGAAGGATCCAGGACTATAGTAAACCAAAAATCCACTGAATTGTGTGAACAAACATAAACAAGCCACAGATAAGTCTACAATAATAATAAAAACTCAGGATGTGAAGCTACCAACGGAGGGTGTTTCTGGTTGCAACCATGTCTCTATAAACCTTTTCTGGATCGTGTATCAATACAACAGTAGCTTCAGATACAAAGCATTTTTAGATCTTCTGATATGTGCAAAAATCCAACTTGTTTCCACCAAAATAGGTGCCAAAACCAACTTGGCCACCTTTTATAATCCTTATATACCAAAAATGAATCTTGAAACTGAAGACATAATTCATCATCTATCCATCATGAGTATTTTCAAAATATTTGGATCAACAAAACCTCGATCTGTGCACAATTTATCTTTCTCTGTCTAGTTATAGGTTTCGGTGGTTAACGATATTCGGATTTAAGCACCTTATCTACCAAAAGAACCCCTTTTCGGTGGTTAATAAGCACTCACAGGCTTGCCTAAACCACCAAAAGGTGAAACACTTTCAGAAATCAAAATTTCAAAATTTCAATTACCTGTATTACTGCAAACGACTTCACAGCTTCTTGGAAGAGGCCTCCTTCTCTCTGACTGGACTGGTAACTTCATCATGATGTATTTCAACCTGTATTTCTCCCTCCATGGAGCTGGCAATTTTGGCAAGGGTTTCCAAACCTGCATGATCCTGTGTTGGAGGTCAGTAGACTGTTGTTGTGGTTGAGTATGGCTATGTATAGGCTTCAACCTATAAATATTCTTAAGTACACCTTTGTTTTGCAAATTCCAATCGATCTGGATCAACTTTCCTAAATGCTTTCACAGTATGCATCTATCCCAAGACATAAATCTCAAGGATTTGATTCTGATGCCAGCTGACCAATCTGTTCTGTGAGATGATCCATTTTTTTATTTTTACTCCACCAATTTCCATTTTCAGATGGTTTCTCATCCTGATCTTTTGGTAAGACTTTCTGACGCCACAGATTCAGCCTCCTCTGTCCCTCATGTTGAGGTTAGACTCTCTGAAAGAATTTGTTCCCAAAATACATCATTGATTTCAGCTATATATACTCGCCATCCAAAATAATATCTCCATTGCCTTCTTGCATTTCAGGCCATTGAAACTGAGAAGTAAGAAGTTTTGTGTTTGTGACTATAGATTCTGCCCAATTTGAAACTGAATACATATCTGAAAATGAAATCCATTAGACAAATGTACAACCATAGCCAAAGTTTGACTTCCATTCTTGTTCCTCGTGATTCCCTTTACATGTGATCCCATGCCTGCATAAATTTCATCAAACGGTGCATAAACAGATCCCATATTTCATGAAAATCAATCTGTCTCTAAAGTGCCACATTCAACATTTACAAAGCAATCAACACTGGAATATTCCAATGTCAACATGTCTGAGAAATTTTCTTCATTTATTATGGCATCTCTTTGAATGGAAGAATCCTCATTGCACTAGGTGAATTACTTTTCCTGAACCTTTACAACAATCTGCTCCTTCTCCCCGGGATGATTAGCTTCCCTTGCGGCCAATATTGGGTCGTTATTGCATTCACTTATAAAGATATCTTTATTTCTTGCATCACCACTTGAATATGCACAACATTGGAAGATAACAGATTCATCCATGCACTTGCATTTTGATTTAGCATCTGCTAAAATATTCCCTAGAAAACATACTTGATCTTCACATGCCTGAATCTTGTTTCCATTTGGAGATTCGACATTTTCACAAGTTTTATCAGAGCAAACACTTAAACTTTCTAAAGCAGCATTCCCTGGCATACTGTTGTCATTGTGTTCATCATCATTAGCTTGTGATAAATTATATACATTCTCTTGGGAAATTCCTTCAGCTTCATCCCTTATACAACTCTGCTTCTCTTTTACAAGCGGAGAGCATCCTTCCTCCGATGCCAACAATGTGTTGTCACCTATCAGGCCATCTCCATTACTTGCATGATGATTCTGATTGTTACTACCTTGCAAAATAACTGATGCTTTTATTTCTCCGCAATGATATTGCAATCTTTGCATATGGCGAGGCTTCATTAGATAAAATCAAAGAGATTGATATCAGTTTGGTGCTAGGATTCGATGACTTGAAATCTGGTTCGATTCATGAGTTGACATGGATTTGGCGTGATAATTGCTCTTGTAATTACACATTTCGAGCAACCTCTTCGACACTTGATTTTATCTCTCAGGCACTTGGATTTTACTCTACGTCTGCATTTTTTATGACTGGGCATGCATCAGGCGTTTAAGCAGAAATGAAAAAACTTCGATCTGTGGAAATAAATCAGGCTTGCTGATATAAATCGACCTTCCATTTTTAGAGACAACCATTAACACCTAGCAGGAATACGAGAACCTGAGCCAACAAATTCAAACGCATGAATATTTTCTACATTATCTCCTACTTCAATCAAAACCTGCTCACAGGGCCCTTTGACATGCTCGAGCATTAGTGGTGCAAGCTGTTCAATTTCATCTCATTTGATAAACCCTCTAACATCTTGGAACAAAGACAGATAGAGATAGGGTAGAGTAACTGAAGACTGTGGTCCTAGTTATTTGATGTTTGTAGAACTTAATGAAAACCACATGAATGATGAGCAAGGAACAATGGTCTGGAGCTCAGAAAACTCATTTGATGGTATGAGAGAAGAAGCCCCTTGTCCTGGATCTGCTTTGACTTTTTCCATCTCATCTGTTTCTAAAGATATGTCATACCGACCTACTTGATTTCGTGCAGCTGAAGCTTGATCTGTGTCACTTGTCTGATCTACTATTGATCCATTGTCAGAAGTTTCTACTCTGACTGAGACACTGATATTTGAACAATTCTTGATAGTCAGATGAAATTTTATCTCACAGATTGAAGGTGAATAAAAGTCATGAATGACAGTTTTGGGACCTTCCATTATCCACCAAATAGGACAATGATTTATCACACTGCAATGAAATATATGGTGAGAAGAGATACGTTGGGCATCAGATAAATCGCCTAAACTGAGATTACAAGCTTCATCTTGTTGTTCCACAGCCAAAATCAGGTCGACGGTTCCAAATGATTGACAATTTGTAGATGTTAAATCAGAAACACTGGAACGCTCACTTGGATTATGAATCAAAATTTTCTTCTGAGCTATGCTTTCTTCAAAATGGAACTTCAAAAGAGGTCCTTTATAATCACCGGGATGATTTATTGTTATCGCCCGCCCAAACACCATGGTGCATTCTGAAAATAATGATATTGTCTAGAAGGGCCATACAGAATGAGGTGGACTGATATGAGGCTGTGAATGATCACCCTCATTAAAGAAATTGATAGTCATTTTGCTTGCATTAGAATCTGATTTTGGGCTTTTGTTTACCATATCTTTATTAGGAGCAGTTTTAGGACTTGCAAAGTCAAATTTAGCAGGGAAAGATTGCGAAGATAGAATTGCATTTGATCTCTCTGAATCCTTATCAAGATTTTCAAATGCTAATTGGTTTGGTTCTGCCATATTTGATAATCTTGAAGTAGAACATGAATTTCCAGGAGACTCTGTGGAAGCAGGAAGAGTTAAGGATTGTTCGTTAATAGGTAGCCCAGTGGAAATATCAAGTACTCCTTCATGTTGTTGGAGAAAAGATACAGTCTGACCTGATCCACTACCTGAACCACTGCATGGAAGAAATACTCATGTACCAGAACCAGGCATTCTTGGTGTAGCCCTAGGAACTGCTAACCACATTGGAGGAATAACAGCCATAGATGGATATGCCCCTGGGGGTTCTGGTGGGCCTGCAAACAAAGGATAAACTCTTGGAGCAGGAAGACGTTGATTCACTTGAGATGTACAGACTGGAGGAATAGGTAACACTCCATATGTATAAATGAATCGTGGCTTTGAATTTGAATGTGCAGCTAGCATGTGAGACAGTATAACATATGAATTGGAATATGGCATATTAAATGGTTTAGTAGGTAAGCTAATTCATGGGATAGCTTTTTAAAAAAAAACCATCAACACCGATAGGCTTAGACTTGTGATTTGAGATTAGAGATTATAGACTTAAGACAGTGACTAGATGCAATAGATTAGGGATAACAATTGCAGGTCAAGAGGGGAAAATTTTAAGGATGCTGGGCAAAATCAATCACCAGAAAATCCATGAAGAACTTGGAATTAAAGACATTGGCCACAAAAATAACAAGTAGAAATGAGAGGGATATGAACAGGCTTTTTTAAAAAATACCATTACATTTTTTTGTGAAGTTGTAGTATGCCTGTAGCTTGCTCTGCTTATTCATCAACCAATAACTGAAAGAATTTGCTTGCTCAGATGAAGAGCTTATTCTACTACTAACTCCTACGCTAACCAACTGTACTGCCTGTCATTAAGTGAAATCATGCTTCCAATGAAGCCATGTCAAAAAATGATTTCCTGAAACTATTCTTGATCTTAACCCAAAAAATGATGGAAACCATATCATGCAGAAATATAGTCGATAACAGAAACAAAATTGTCCCTCGTCTGACAAAATTGTTTTGATATTTATGTTGCTCCTAGATTCCAAAAAGTTTGCAATAGGATCATACAAATCATGAAAGAATACCTCTTTGAGTTTCTGATCCAACTCGTTGTATTTAAGTTTTTGATTGCTTTTAATTATCTCAATGATGAATGTAAACTGCTTGATCTCTGTTGAAGAAAAATACGAACTCAATTTCTGACCTGAACCTTTCTGCTCGTTGTCTTCCTTTTCATACCTGCTGCAAATTTCCTGATGTTCTAGATGAAGAGGAGACAGTCTTTGCAAATCTGGAAACCCTAAGCTTCCCTCATCATCTTCTTCTTCATGTGTACTGCAATCAAAAGACTGAAAGTTGTCCTTACTATCTATTGCAAGTTTGAGACTGTCTTCTACTGATACATCAGCCTGCTCAACATATTCAGAGTTTTCAAAGAGAAAAATCTAATCTTCATGAAAACTAACAACAGTAGATGTGTTTGATGTGATGTCAAAAGCATCACTAAGATTATCATATTGTGAATCATTGATCTCCTGATCATGATGAAGAGCATTTTCTTCGACAGCATACTTTTCAAGAAGTTCTAATTTTGAAATATGGAATTCATGACAACACTCAGGAAAAAGAAGATCAGCTGAAAATAGGTCTTTACAAAACACATGAAAAGCAGCATGAAAATCTACTAAAGAGCTGACACTTGCATCTGAAAGAGACCGGCACCAGTCAAGAGAAATTCCCTCTAAAGAAAATTTGAACAGCTTGATTTGAACATCCTCATGTACAATTTCAAGTCGGTCAATGAATTCATGGAAATCCTACAAATGTTCAGCTGGTATTTCCCACTCCTCACCTCGGAATATGGGAATACTATTCTCCCATTCATCTCTATTAGGTACTTGATTAGGGTAACCAACAATGCATGAAAAATCACAGAACACATACCTCTTGGCTAAGATTTTGTTCATGTCATACCAGTGAAGTCGCCAACAGATCCGTCCTTCATGGAGTCGTCAGATAGATGATGTACAACCTGATAGTGTCTACTCCTTGTCTATCATCAAGAAATAGATCTGATGTGTCGTTCTCCCAGGAAGATAATCTTCTAAACTTGTTCCCCGACAATGACGCCAATTTGTTATCACTCCAGAAAACTCTCCTAGGCTGTAAGTCGGAGATGCCTGCTAACTAACTCTTTTTGGGAAATATTTTCTTAGTAATTGATGTGGTTTTTGGATCAAGATGAATATCTAGGGACTCGACTGTGTTTTCAAGACTGTCTAGAAATATAAAATCTCACAAGGCCTTCTAGTAATGCAGTCAAACAAGGTTTGATTAAATGGTAGAGAAGATAGCTATTGAACCAGATTATACTCATATAAAAACAAGCACAATGGGTTTAATAACTAAGGAAATAACTTATGATTCTCAACTTAATCAATCAATTAGTGAGATGGCAGTCACATGCAGATTGAATAAGCATCAATAAAGAACATTCACTCATAAGATATCAGATAACAGAAAAGAAAAGTCCGACAACACAACCGAAGGAAGCTTGCAATTTTTCATATAATAAGAATAGGTCTCTCTTACAGTAGCAGCATGTAGAACCCAAAATCGAACCCTTAGTTCATCTTCTATCCTAAGATTTATAGCATTACAAAGTAGTTCTAAGATCCTAAAAACAAGGATCAGATATACTAAAAATAGTAAGTCAAAATTCAGTTGCAAAAGAAGTGGGATGCTTCCCCAAAATGAGGCAAATCCCAGATTTTTCTCTGTTGATTGTTGGTGTAGTGTAGAACAGCCTCCCAAGGTTAAATGATGACTCTTCCAAGAGGTAAAATTCGAATTTGCTGAGGTGTGCCAAAATCCCTATATTTTTGCCTTTGAAAAATGTACCAAACTTGATTAAAACACCTCTTCTTTGCCTTTATCCATCAAAGTAACCATTGGATCTGACTT
>ML797626.1:468209-490796 GCA_009831015.1 Picea engelmannii
TGTCTATTCCAAGAGGTTTTATCTCATTATGATTCAAAAATTCCTGATCTGGGCGAAATTTCAAGTATTCTGGTTAAAACAGGCTTTCGGTGGTTAACATAGAAGACTTCTGGGTGAATTAACCACCGAAAGCGCAACTTTCGATGGTTAATGAATAGTCGTCCTGTTCGCCTAAACCACCGAAAAGGAAAGTTTTCCAGAAATAATCTGCTTTGGGAAAAATCAATTTTCTCAGCAGTGGAATGTCCGTTTTTCATGCTCCAATAGTTGATCGACATCTACAGATCATAATCTTTCCAATGGTGCAATCAGATTTGGATTTGGAGCTAGGGAATCTAGTCAAATGTTCCTTACAAGATTAGGCATCATTCTTTCAAAAATGCCAGTGCGTTTTTTTATTGCTAACAACTTTCATGAGGATAATGGACGATATCCTGTGACCATTCACTAATACTTTGTAGTGGTGTATCTCAATGAAATTATCATATACAGTAGGACTTGGGAAGAACACTTGGAGCATATTCAATAGGTTCTTCACACCCTGCGGCAGCACAAGCTATATGCCAACCTGGAAAAATGCTCCTTCAGCATGGACAGGGTCCATTACATGGGATACATCATTGATAAACATGGCATACATGTGGATCCATCTAAGATCCAAGTCATCCATGACTGGCTAGCCCCAACCACACTGACTGAGCTTCAAAGCTTCTTGGGCCTTGCCAATTTCTACCACAGGTTCGTTTTTGGATTCTCCCATATTTCATGGGCCCTCATCCATATAACCAAGGGTGGTGGTAAGGAAACATTTGCATGAGGCCAATCCCATAAGCAAGAATTCGATGATTTGAAGAAGCGCTTGTGCTCAGCCCTAGTACTTTCATTTCCAGACCTGAAAAACCCTTTGAGATCAAGACAAATGCTTCAGACTATGTTGTGGGCACCGTTCTCACTCAGCATGGCCACCCCATGGCCTATCATAGTGAGACACTATCATATGTTGTCCGTAATTACCCTACTTATGACAAAGAAATTTACTCCATTATGCAAGCCTACCGCCATTGGAGAAATTAGATTCTTGGAAAGGATACAGTCATCCACACTGATCATAAGCCACTGCAGTTCATGTAGACACAAGGAAAATTGCAAAATGACATCCATCAAAAGTGGTCCACATACTTGCAACAATTCCACCTCAATATCAAGTATAAAACAGGAAGCACCAATCGTGTTGTTGATTGACTCAACAGACCACCAGTCGCAACACTCACCACGGTGCTAGACTCTTGTGGCCATGAGACCTATGGATGGACCTAACTCTATGAGATAGACTTGGACTTCTCCACCACCTACCAAATGTTGGGTGAAAACACAGTTGTCGATAATTTCCATCTTTAGGATGGGTTGTTGTATCGTCTGGGCCATATCTGTGTTCCATCAAGCGAGCGATTGAAGAGGATATGGGAAGCCCACTACAGTCGGGTGGTAGGACACTTATGTTGGTTATTTTTTATATTCTTTGCACGAGTAGTAGTGTTTAAGAATCTGTGTTGGGCGTGCAAGGGGGTTAGGGGGTTTAGGGACAGTGCCCCCAAAAAATATTTTTCGCATCGGGACCGCATTTTTGGGACTGCATTATATTTAGGTGGTTTTTCAGCACATGGTTTCTTTGCCGATGGTTTTCTATTTCCGGTTAAGGAATTAGGGTTTTGGACTAATCCAAGTCATTGGTTTAGAGTTTTGGATGCCACTGGCTCCTATACGTATTTTGTATTGTAAACATTGTAACACAATGAATGAATATAGAATATGTTGGTTTTCCCGGTTTGGGTTTCCAGGCGAAAAATCTATGTGTAGTGTTTGTATTTTCCATTGTAACTTTTCTGTTCTTTTCTGAATATCTGTTTGTAGTAGATATTGTACAAGGTTAGAATTTACATTTGGTATCAGAGATTTATTGGCTTCAAGGGGATGCCTTTGTGGTCAAGGGTTTGGCTCAGGACTGTGATAAGCCTTGTTACAGTGGGAGATATGCGGTACTATTTTTCAAGTGAAAAGAAATGGCAAGTAATTCGAAGATGGAGATCAAGAAGTTTAATGGGAAAATATTTGAGCTGTGGAAGCTCAATATGGAAGATATTTTGGTGGACAGAGATCAGTGGATCATGATAGATCCAGGTAATGCACCTACAGTAACTTCTGCGGTTGACTGGAAAAAGATGGATTGGAAGGCAAAGAGCACAATCCGACTGTGTCTCTCCGATTCAGTATTATTGAATGTGTCAGAGGAATCTATAGCTAAGGATTTATGGGAAAAGTTGGGGAAGTTGTATCATTATAAGTCCTTGGTAAATAAACTATTCCTAAGAAAGAAGTTGTATAACTTGAGGATGAGAGATGGAGACTCAGTGGCAGAGCATTTGAATGCCTTCAATACTATGGTAAGTCAGTTAGTATCTGTTGAGATTAAAATTTCAGATGAAGATAAATGTATCAGTTTGTTGTGTTCTTTACCAGACTCGTGGGATATTCTGGTTGTGGCCATAGGTAGTAATGCAACTTCTTTGAAGTTTGAAGAAGTGGTCACATCCTTGTTGTTGGAGGAGATGAGATGAAATAATATGGAAGGACATAGCACAGACGCAGTATTTGCAAGAGGACATTCCCAGGAAAGTAATAGATCTAATTTCTCAAGTGGGAGATCTAAGTCTAAGGGTATATCTAAATCTCCTGGAAAGTTTGTAAGGGTATGTTGGAGGTGTGGAAAAGAAGGGCACTACAAGAAGCAGTGTAGATCCAAAGTTGAGGAAAAGAAGGGATTTGAAGAATATTCTTCTACAGAAGAAAAGACCTCCAAGGAAGAAGGAGGGGATGTGTACTTGGCCTCTTCAAGCACACATGTAGATCATGAGGCATGGTTTATTGGCTTTGGTGCATCCTTTCATATGAATCCCCACAGGGAGTGGTTCTGCGAATATGAAAAGTATGATGGAGGTAATGTTTTCTTAGGTAATGATTCGATAACCAGAATCATAGGAAGAGGAAGGGTCAAGTTGAGACTCATAGATGAAAGGATTATAACACTGTCTGGTGTTCTACACATCCTAGGTATGGCCAAAAATTTGATTTTTGTAAGCAAAATGGAAGATGAAGGGGTAAAAACAATTTTTGAAAAGGGAACTTGCACGATGGTTCGAGGACCAATGGTGTTGATGAAGGGAGTTCAGTTTGGAACTCTGTATAAGATGTTAGGAAGCACTATTAGTGATGGTTGTAATAGCTCCATTGTTCCTGATATTGAAGTTGAAGAAGAAAGAGCTCCTATAGTCTCTGGAGAAAAGGTTATGTTGTGGCATCGAAGACTGTGGCATATCGAAGAGAAGGGTCTTCGACTACTACACGGTAAAGGTATGGTTGAAGGCATGTCTAACTACTTTCTAGATTTTGATTTCTATGAACATTGTCTATATGGGAAGTAGAATCGGGTAAGACTCCCCTCTGGTGCAACGAGGGAAGAAGGAATTTTACAACTAGTTCACAGTGATGTTTTTGGACCTGTGTCGGTCCCATCATTGGGAAAATCTATGTATTATGTCTCATTTATAGATGAATTCTCGAGGAAAACTTGGATATATTTCCTCAGGAAGAAATATGAAGTCTTTGATAGGTTTAAAGAGTTTAAGGATCTTGTTGAGAATCAAACAGAGAAACGAATTAAGGTGCTGAGGATAGATAATGGCAGAGAGTTCTGCAGGAATGAATTTGAAGAATTATGTAAGAAGTGCGGTATAGAAAGGAAAAAGACTACTCCATATACACCTCATCAGAGTGGAGTTGCAGAAAGGATGAAAAGGACGCTGATGGAAAAAGCAAGGTGCATTCTAAGTGGTGCCGGGATAGGGCAAGAATTATGGGTAGAGGCAGTGGGTACTGCATGTTATCTGGTCAATAGATCACCCTCATCAGCATTGAATGACAAGACTCCACAAAAGGTATGGAATGGTAAGGAACCTTCTTAAGGTATTTGGCTGCAAAACTAAGAAACTAAGAAGGTAGTGTATAGCCGAGATGTGGTATTTAGAGAAATGAAGGATGTTGTTAAACAGGAAGTCCTACCAAGTAAAGAAGAACCGGAGAAGATAGTGTTTGATTTAAAGTATGATGAATCAGACTCTACAGAAGAACATGAATTGGAAGAAGAAGATCCTCATACTCCAGTATTGAGGAGATCGGATTGAGAAAGAAGGTTACCAGAAAGGTATAGTCCATATGATTTTCGTTCAAATTTTTCTTTGTCTATTACTGATGATGATCCTAGAACTGTCAGGGAGGCAGTGGATTCAGAGGATCGAAATCTCTGGAAAAGGGCCATGGAAGAAGAAATGGCATCTTTGGATAAGAATGAGTCTTGGGATCTAGTGGAGTTTCCAACTGGAAAAAAGTCGATTGACAGCAAATGGGTATTTAAAAAGAAGCTGAATGGAGAAGGAAAAGTGGAGAAATACAAAGCTTAGTTAGTACCAAAGGATTATTCTCAGGTTGAGGGAATTGACTTTGGTGAGATTTTTTCTCATGTTGCCAAGTTAACCTCCATAAGATTTATGTTATCTGTTGCTACTGCATTTGATTTTGAAATATAACAAATGGATGTGAAGACAACATTCCTACATAGGGATCTGGAAGAAGAAATCTATATGAAGCAACCAGAAGGTTATGTTGTGAAGGGAAAGAAGGAGCTGGTATGTGTTATCACTCTGTAATTTCTTAGGCTGAGGGAGAAATTGACAGAGGTAACTATTTCAACTGCTTGGAGTCTTGGATCTGTCCCTCCAAGACTCAGAGAGGGCTCTCTCTGTATGATTTAGCTTGGTTTGGAATAGGATATTAGGCTAGTTATGAGGGATCGGGGTTTTTGGTTTTTAAATGGTTGGTTTGGGACAACAAGGAGGGCCATTGGGAAAATGGGGTATGTTCTTAAATATATGATTCACTCTTAGATCAAGACAAATATCCTACACAGGGAAAGGTAGTGCAAATGTTGGATTGAATTAAGTTTTAATGGTGTCAAATGAGGAATAAATAAGGGAGGAAAAAGCCAAGAAAAAGAGCATTTAAGAATTCCTAAACTGAGATTTTAGAAGAGAAACATAAAGATTATCAAGAACCAGATGCAGAGTATTTCTCCAATAAATTCTTCTCTATTAATTTTCCTTTGACAATAAGAATTTGAAAAAAAAAATGAAATGATAACTGGAAAAACACTTAACAGAGAAAAAAAACGCCACCAACACCTCGACACAAGAATCATGTCAACAAATTTCCTATTACTGATCAATCATTTAAAGATTACAAAAAAACCTTCTGGAATAGTAAGGCCCGTATTCCAGCAAAAGAATCAACTTCCTTCCCAGGTCAAATCCCCCCTTCATCTTTTACATGTGCATATATAGAAGAAAAATGCCTCAGCCTTCAAAAGACTCGAGCTCTAATTTTATGTTTCTAATAATAGAAAATAGTTATATGGAATGACACATGTAACCACTAAACTACCTAATTCCTAGGAACTAACTTAACAAAGAATGATTTTAAATCTAGAAATGCCACTTGAGCACCTTGAATGCTAGAGGTTGTTAGAATTTGTTGACAGCTGGAGAAACTGTGTTCTAACCACTGCCTAAAATGTCGGAAAGCTTTGCCATTTGTCATGAATGAATTTAAATTTCCACCTAATGATGATCGAGCTACCATCTGCTCCATGAAATCTGGGATAAATATCTTTAGATTACCTCTTTCCCAACTACTGCCTCGAATCCTGGATCTGCTTCATTTTGCACTGGCTAAATTGGTGCCTTGACTGCCAATTGTATTCAAAAGGATTTCCAAAAACAGGGACACTCTGCCACTTGTCTGGAGATCTGGAAATAATGTTGACTGATCTTCTTCCTTGAAAATATTGGATCTGTTGTTAGGTTTACTAGAAATATGGGAGTTCTTGATTTGCCACATTATGCGTAGAAGTTTTGTGAGGGTATGCCAATCCATTCTCCACAACACTCCATCCACTCTTGACTCATTCAACTCGCTATAAACTATGTGCACACCTATGGCTTTGATGTTCTCTATGTTGGGGGTTGACACCTCAACAAAATATTGGCAC
Source organism: Picea engelmannii (assembly GCA_009831015.1). Lineage (NCBI taxonomy): Eukaryota > Viridiplantae > Streptophyta > Pinopsida > Pinales > Pinaceae > Picea > Picea engelmannii. Next base: position 474,367 of record ML797626.1, read on the forward strand.
TCTCTCTTGGCACTTGCATGCACAACGTTATTCCTTTGACACTTAAGCTCTTTGGCACTTAACAACGAACCCTGAGTGCTTATATTGACACCTGGCCATTAGCTTCAATAACTGAATAAATAATGACTAGTTTCCATCTTTCACACAACAATTCTTTACTTAGTCGTGGCACTTAGTGTAATGCTGACATACAATATTCATTTACAAAATGAAATCGACATATGGGAGTATAACTTGCGTTGAATTCAGGCATGGGCTCTAATATTGTCATAATAAAATTGCACCGTGAATCTAATTCCTCCCTCCTACATTTTGATGAACATTTTCATTGTGTTTTGGTGTTTTCATTGTTGGATCACAATCTTGGTGTTTAATCTCATTGCCAACATTTATTAGCATTCTCCCTTTTGCCAATTTCCATTGATACCTGTGTTTGTGTATTTCTTTGCTTGTAGCTCTTATGAGTGAAAAAATACAACTTACAAGGAACATGCAACCCACCAATACGATTAGAAGAATAAATGTTGCATCTCTCTGACTTGTCATGGGACCCCAAATTATTTTATTTGGAATAATCAAAACAAATACCAGAATATTTGTAGAGATAAAAGGGGGCATTGTCTACTATATATTTTTCACCTTGAATTCTTGCATCAGAGGTCTTGAAAGTTTCGTTGCCCAATCTGGATATATTCTCCAATTTACTTTTGAGATACATAGTTGCTCCTATCACCGCAACATTACTAGATTTCCTATCTTCCAATAGTATAGGTTTATCTAGATTACCTTCAGCATGGAAAATGAATCATGTTTGTGCAAGCAAATACCCATCGCATGTGGCTAGATACATATCAACACCTTGAATAGATACATATCAACACCTTGAAGGTCAAATTGCATTATGATGTTTGTTAAACTACTCATAGGCACCCCTTAAGCCACAACATCAGAAGGATTTGGATTAGGAGAGTCTTTGACAGAACCAATGATGATAAATAAGGGTTCTTATACTGACCAAATGACAAGCCCCAAGTAATAGGTCCATTCTCACTATAAACTGCATCTTGAAACCATTTTGTTTCCCAAAAAGAATATGCACCTGTTGGAATCTCCTCCCCTATTGGTTGTCCATTGTATGCTAGACTTTGTCTTATGTGTTACTGATGTTGCATGCTCACCCCTAACATGCCTTGTGTTGTGTTCTGTGGTTGGTTGTGTGGAGATGACGCATTGGATCTTAGCCATTTAGGCCTTTGATACTCTAAAGATGTTGCACAAACTTCTTAGCACCTGAACTTCATTACAAATGGTGCATCGGTGGCTCGAAACTTGTGCACATTGGCCCTCAATGCCTAGCCATTCCTTAACATGTGAACTTCATTGGACATCCAAGCGCATTGAGTCTAACTCTGCATTTTTTGTTTGGTGTTGGCTTGGTGCTGTGAAGAGTTGCCAGCAGAGTTCGGGAGCAAGGAATTTGCACCTTTTCTCTCTTTTTAATTTTTCAACCATAAAATCTCAATAAAAATACCAAAACCCTTCACATTTTCTCTATGCGCCATCAGTCATCTGCGTTATGCCCAAAATATGCTGAAATAGATATCAGTCAGAATACTAATTTTCCCTATAAGTTATAGGGCCCTAACAGTATGCAAGCTGAAAAAATCCCTATATGGTTTAAAACAATCACCAAGGATGTGGTATCAAAAATTTGATACTGATATGCTGGGATTTGGCTTCATAAGAAGCAAAGAGGATCATTGTGTGTATTTTAAATTAATTGTTCATCATTTAATTATTTGGTCTTGCATGTGGATGACATGTTGTTGATAGGAAACAACAAGGAGATTATCCAGGATGTGAAAACTCACTTGTCCTCTAAATTTGACATGAAGGATCTCAGTGCTTCAAATTTCATTTTGGGCATGGAAATTAGAGAAAATATGTCGAGACAATATTGCAGAGGTTTAATATGCAAGAATGCAAACCGGTCAAGGTTCCTATTCCTATTGGTGTAAAGTTATCTACAGATCAGTGTCCCAAGACACATGAATAAGAGGAGGACATGTCTCATGTTCCATATGCCAGTGCAATTGGCAGTTTGATGTATGCAATGGTTTGTACTAGACTGTACATTGCACATGCAGTGCGAGCTTTGAGCAAGTATATGTCAAAACCAGGGAAGGAGCATTGGACAACTGTAAAAAAGGTTTTTAGGTATTTGCGTGGCACTGCTAGCTATGGATTGTGATATGAAGGAATACCGGGATTGGGCAGAGTGGTGGATATACATGGATTTGTGGATGCAGATTGGGAAGGAGATCTGGATCATAGGATATCTACAAGTGGGTATGTACTTAACCTGTTTGGAGGAGAAATAAGTTGGATGAGAAAAAAACAGGATGTAGTGGCATTTTCAACTACAAAAGATGAATACATGGCAACCACTCATGCAAGTAAGGAAGTAGTATGGTTACAAAGATTGTGTTCAGGTATTGGGTTGGTACAATAAGCTATAAGAATAGATTGTGACAGTCAGAGTGCAATTTTTCTGGCAAAGAACCCAACTCATCATTCAAAGACAAAACATATTGATATTCAATATCACTTTGTGAGAGACATGGTTGAAGAAAATAAAGTATTTCTAATGAAGGTGGACACTTTGAAGAATGTTGCAGATTCATTAACAAAATCTGTGAGCACTGAGAAGTTGTCTTGGTGTAGAGGATCCATGGGCGTTGTTGCCCTGGATTGTTGACTATGTAACCCTGTAACCCCCCGTGTGAAAAGAAAACAACAAGTGGGAGAATGTTGGGTGTGTGTTATATTCTTTGCATGAGTAGTAGTGTCTGAGCATCTGCGTCGGGAACGTAGGGGGGTTAGGGGGTTCAGGGGCAGCGCCCCAAAAATTTTTGTTTTGCATCGAGAGCGCATTTTCGGGACCACATTATATTTAGGTGGTTTTTCGATACATGGTTTATTTGCCGATGGTTTTCTATTTCCGGTTAAGGAATTAGGGTTTTGGACTAATCCAGGTCATTGGGTTAGGGTTTTGAATGCCACTGGATCCTATATGTATTTTGTGTTGTAAACATTGTAACACAATGAATGAATATAGAATATGTTGGTTTTCCCAATTTGGGTTTCCAGGGGAAAAATCTTTGTGTAATGTTTGTATTTTCCATTGTATCTTTTCTGTTCTTTTCTGAATATCTGTTTGTAGTAGATATTGTACAAGGTTAGAATTTACAACTTAGGTGTCGAAAATACACTGGCGATGCTACAGAAAAAATTCTACTAGTCGAAAATTCGATAGGAGGTCAACAAGTATATCAGGTCCTGCATTGCCTGCGTTATTGTCAAACCGACCACTAAGAAGCTAGGCATGTACACACCTCTTCCTACTCTTGATAGGCCATGGGAATCCATCTCAATGGACTACATGTCGGGCCTCCCGTCCACCAAGCAACGAAATGACTGTTTTTTTGTGGTTGTTGATCACTTTTCTAAGATGGCGATTTTGGTTTCCTGGAAGAAGAGAATCACAACAAAGGCCACTGCCAAGCTCTTATTTGAATGAGTCTGGGTACATTTTGGAATCCCACAAACCATTGTCTCATATCAGGATAATCGATTTCTCATCACATTTAGGTTGAGCCTCTGGTCACTATTGGACACCAAGCTCACCAAATCCACAACCTTCCACCCCCAGATAGATGGTAAAACCAAGGTCGTAAATCGAATGATTGTGCATATCATGTGCATCTATAATTACAAGAACCATTGTACATGGGATGAGATCCTTCTCTATGTTCAACATAGCTACAACTAAGCCCTGCATAGCTCAACCAACCACAACCCCTTTCAGGTGGGGTTGGGATTCTAACCATTGGGTCCAATAGATGTTTCACTTCCCCATGCGGTCACCTCGACCGACTCATCTCTTGCTCCAACTGAAGCTGACAAAGACACCTGGTTCATTGAGTGGATCCATCACATCCACCAATAGATTTAGGATATCCTACAGAAGTCTAATGACAAGTACAAGCAACGCCATGATCAACATCAGGTGCCACATAAGTTTCAGGTGGGTGACAAAGGTCGGTTTCACTTGTAGAAAGAATTCCTTAAAGGACCCCATAGAAAGCTTCTCCCACTTCATTATGGTTCATACACCATCACCAAGGCTATGGGGGATAATTATTTTGAGTTCAACATTCCTCCTTTCCTTGGTCTTCACCCAGTGTTCAACGTGGATCTCCTTCGGCCTTATTTCCCACCATTATTGGATACCTCAGAAGTAGCAGAACACCTGACACCAACAGAGATCAACCCTGAATGCATTAAAAAGGCATCCAGTGATCAGATTTTGGACACACAGATCAAGGGCACTTGACAACAAAGGATCCAGCTTTATTGAGTCGTCAAAGTAGGAAAGCTTCTGCACCAAGGCAAGTCGCTCACCCAGGGCCAAATTCATCAGAAATTTCCTCATATGATGGGGGAACTCAACACAATGGATACCATTGCTTCTTAAGGAGGGGGGATTGATCTAGGTTGATATTGGTGCCACCCATCTCTTCCAACTGGATCAAAACAGTTTTCTAGCAATTTTGGTAATTTACTATTTTTAGCAGTTTTTCGGGTCCTGAACTTCCAGAGTCGTTTTGAGGCCCTAAACAACATTTTTTGGGGAAAACGGGGAGAAACATGGAAATTCCTTTGATGTTTCTCACACCAAATTTGTATTCCTCATATAGATCTTTCTAACGATGTATTGAGTGCATCAAACGGAGATCGTATGCAATATTTACGACCCTGAGAAGTTTATGTATTGACTTACCCAAACGGGGCCCACATGACTTTTTGCGCTTCATCTCCTAGGGTTAGATTTTTGGATGTCTAGGGTTTTTGACATTCCTATTTATTGTAAAAAGGCCTTGAGAGATTCATTGTAACCAGTTGTTTTGAATGACTGCAGTCATCACATCTCTTCTCAGAGATAATCTGCCACCATTCTAGCATGCTTGTTTTCCGCTGCATTTTACAGTTTCAACTTATTTCCTTATTGAATAGAAAACTAGTTTTACTGTATCCATGATATTATGTGTTAAGTATCTATTAATAATCTATAGAACCTTCCTTCTCCTCATAAAATCCATATCATTCATGCTATTGGTTTTAGTGGGTGATGGTTTCGATACATGGTTTAATTAATTGAGTTAATTGGAATCTTGTTGGCGTGTACTAAGGAATTAATGGAGGGATGGAGGCAACGTGCATTTACTGCACGTCACCCTTACTCCTTCCACTAGATGCCACCTTAATTAGGCTATTGTTCAACTGTGTTTGTTGTGGTTATGCTCTAACTTTCAAGCAGAGAGAGAATCGCTCAATCAATTTGCGTTTAAGGTGATTTTGATTACAGGTATATCTCATTTTTTCCATCCATGAGTGTCCTCTGGTTATGAAATAGATATTGGCTCGGATATATGGGTTGTGCTTTCCTTAAGTATTGAAACTGTGTAAAATCTTGATTTTTCTAGAATGAATTGTTGGTGGCTTTCTCTGCGATAATGTGTGAACTTATAGTGTATTGGGTCGTTCTGAGTGTTAGCATCCATAAGGGCTCTCTGTCATCCTTGTCGATTTAGTGGAGGGCTTTATTTGGTTTAGACTAGATGAATGCCTTCACGCAATGTATCACCATGCCCAGTATTGGATTTTATGGGGTTTAATGGGTTTAAAATTCCCTATGTCACTATGCATTATTCACTTGGGTATTGGGTTATTTCATGCTACCAATGGTTGTGCAGTGAGTCATATTGCTTCTTCTCGGATTCAGTTCACCTCAACATTGTTAATTAGTTGACTGGAAGAGCCACGAGGGTTATACCTTGTGTGTGCTAAGTATCATCACAAGGACAAATGGAGCCTTGCTCCTTTGTTCATAGCCTCCTCTATCACAGGGATTGCCACCCTCTCTGTGAACCCATTTTTGGTATAGCCTATGCGTTCACCATTGGTCTTGGAGGTTCTCACTTGATGTTGGGGGGTGCCTCCATGTCTCCCTATGTTGGTCCACAGGGCCAATCCTTGATTACTCCAAGCTTGGTTTTGATAAGGAAACCCATTATGTCATGCTAAAAATATGATCGATGGTTATGAATTAGTGACATAGGGTCGATAATGTTCTATTGTTAACTTGTCTCTCTTGATTATCCTTACTATTTTTTACTTTTTAGTACTTATTCACTGCAATTGGTTATTATGACAGTCTAATTGATAAACATGACATTGAAATTGGTTGATTGAAGAATGGGGTTGATACACAATCATTGTCTTTTGCATTGAAGTTAGCAAAATATTAACTCAACATTAGTTTACAATTTATTAATGATGTTTTGTGCGTAATCCATTGGTATGTGTGGCATTCCTACAGCATGAGTCAATGATTACTGTGACTATGTGTTTTTAATGGCCAACTGGTTATTGCAACCAGGATGACTATGGCATTTCCATCCACTATATATGTTATGGTTATTGATTGTGTCATCAAGGATAAGCACAAGTTTTACACAATAGGGTTTTGCTGCAGTTTGATTAATTTGAGAAATATTGTTGCTACCTCCTTGTATTGGATTGATAGATCGACACGATAGGTAATGATACTGTGATTGTGCATTTTAAAATTTTCAAATGGAAATGTTTCATCATGGTACTTATGGCATGTTTATCCATTGTACTTGTTATCGATATTATTTGATTTCGCCATTAGAGAAGGTCACAGGTTCTTAAACATGGATGTGTTGCAATTTGATCGACTTGTGTTATGAGATCGGGCATGTTGTTGATGCCTCATTGTATTGGATTGATAACCCAACATTGTGGATGATTCGATTCAAAGTGATTGAACCTGTACAGTCATGGAAATACTCCTGTGTTTTTTTGTATGTCTGTGTATTTCACAGCATAGTATGTGTTGAATGGTAATGGTTGTCTGTGAGTTTAAATGACAAGTAAAGATCTTTCATTTAAAATATTGATGGTTGTATGTGGATTCCTGTTGATAAATATCATGTTTAATATCAAAAATAGACATAGGTTCTGTGACAATATAACGTCATTGTAATTCAATTGTTAAATGAATTAAAACATAGAATCGAGCATGACCTTGGAGTTTGTATTTGATGATTGAAATAATCAGTGGCTAGTGGTTGTTGTTGATGCTAAACATAAATGTTTACTCTTATTCATGTGGGAAGTGTTTTAAAATATTAAATGGATAAGTGAGCTAAACAGAGCTCCCCTACAGGCTGTTGTGGAATACATGTTGTCTTGTTGATGACACTGTGTTTGATATTTGTTTTCAAGAAGGGAGCAAGTTAATGCACATGATTGCTTGAACTATGCAGAGTAATTCTTTTGGGTCTCAGTGGTCATTTGGTTGGTGTGTTTCCTTTTACATAATGGTGTTATGGATCACTTAATTAATTTTATGAATAGTAATATCTCTCTATCCCTACCATTTGTTTCACTTTCCACTAATTATAACCCCCTCGCCTTCCCACATGGTGTAGACCGCCTCCCCTTCAACGTTCTGTGACCTCCCGGTCTCTGGATCGTTCTCCCTCCTTGAGATGGAATAACTCTTTGGTCCCTGTTGGAACCTCAATTAAACAAATCCACAGGTCCTTTTATGAAACTCACCCTGTGAAAACAAGCACCAAGTGTGAGTTTCACCCCCATGTGATCACTAACTCTGACCACATGCCTTACCCAAAAGGCACCCATTTTTTTTTTGTGACCTCGAGACTTTGATGTATGAGTCACTCTTGACTCCTTCAATCCTCGAAACCCTGAAATGGGATAACCATTTTTTGGCTCCTCCCTTATGCCTTAATCATATGATCCCCGCTATGACCTGGGGCCAAACCTCAAAGTGTTTTGGGACTTCGTGACTAATGAAGTTGAAATACTCCTCACCTCAGATATTTCGATCCCCAAAATATACTCTACATTAGATCAATGATCCACACTCTTTCCCTCAATCAATGACTGTGATCAAATCACGATTTCCTGTATCGGGATATTCTATGTGAGCCAACTCTGACTCTTTGTTATCACTAAAATTTCGTCCACAAACGGTTACAAGAATCCAGCATCTTCAAAGAGCTATAAGTCCACCCATGGACCAAAATTATCAAAAAAGAATTTCCAAAAGGTCCAAAACTATACAACCAGTTATAAAATCAAGATGCGCTATGACTACACAGGGCACGCATGCACATGCGCCATCCAGAAACACAGAAAAAGTGCACATGCACACGATGTGCGACTGTAATCGCTAAAAGCCACGCACACCTGAGAATGATGCATTTATGAGATTGGTCAGCCTCCCACCCACTTCTGGTTCAGCTTCCAATTTGATTTGACATCCAAATCTCAGTTGGATCCGACTGGGTGGCTAGTCAAAGACCTAAAGGTGCCCTAAACAACCCCTTTTCACACTAAAATTTGGTTGAACAATACTTCTAAGTGGTGCTATAAAACAAGGCCATGGGTGCACTACATTTTCAAGGAATTCATTTTCAAGGTTATGTTGTTGCTATTCTCTTGGGGAATCCACTTTTCTCATCAAGAGCATACTAGAACCATTCCATTTGGGCAATCCACATCACCTTTTGAGTGGGTTATCTTGGGATTCTTTCACCATTTATTTCAAGTTTCAAAGTTGTAATAAGAGCTCAATTGTGGGGGTCCAAGATCCCTCCCTTGGAGGAAGAAGGGACCGAAAGTCCTCTTTCTTCTTGGTGTTTTATTTTCACTAATAGATCCTTTCCATTGGTGACATGAGTCTTGTTTGTTTCTTGTTCTTATGTCCTTATTCTCAATAGTTTAGTTGTTCTTTCCTTTCTTAGTTTAATTCTTAGCTTAGTATTTTATGTTTATTCTTATAACCCTTTCCCTCATTGTTGTCTTGCTTAGATGACCCAACTAAGCTTGTAAGCACCTCTATTTTTCTCATTTAGGTGACAAAAGAGGCGCAATAGATTTCCGACTCCACTAGGGAAAGGTATCAATTTCCTACCCCATTTGGGTTATTCTAGCTCTTCTTTCGGTTTGTTTAATCTGCAGGTACCATAATCAGCCCAAGCCGACCTGCAAAACATCCAATTCAAAGATGAATTGAGAGAATTCCATCTGGAATTTTCTTCATGGCCGTGTGATAGGTGTGTGCGAGTTTATTGGCCCACAGTCATGCATCGTGCGCACATGCACCAAAATTATTGTGTTATTTAGTGCCCTCCGTGCACCTGTGCCCAAAAGTCTTTTTTGGTTCACGCATCGGCGCTCAGTGCACCTCTGTCTACTCTGAGACCCGTGCACCTATGCAAAAAAATACACATTGTAAGCCTTTTTTTTATTTCTGCAAGGCCCCTAGCCTTCTTAAAAATGATTCCATGCATGTTGTAATATACACCACACTTAGTTCCCTCTTTGTATAAAGGGATTAGTCAAAACACATAGGAATTTAGGGGGTTTAAAATCATTATTGCCTCTTTTGTTTTCATTTCGATACATGGATGGCTTGCTTTGACTAAGAGTATAAGTTGGAATCATTTGTAATCACATAAAACTTGCATTGGGACTAGAAATTGGATATCAATGGCTGAGTATGATCTTCTCTCACGCTTCAAAGAGATCTTGAGAATCAGAAAAAGGTTGTAGGACAATTTCATCTCCCTTAAAAATTCTAAACTTTTAGGAGAGGACAACAGCCCCCTCGGGACTCCTCTTAGTTTATTTTTCAAACACATCTCAAGATTGTAATGGGCCCATACATGCCCACATGCTACAAAGATAGGATAGTGTTGAAATTTACTTTCTTAGATTAAATCACTAGAGAAGTTTAAAGGTTTTGTAACAGGCCCATACATGCCCACATGAGCACAATCTAGGATAGTTTCAAAGCTTTCTTAGATTAAATCACATTAGGGAGTTAAAGGAATAGTAAAGGACTCACATGTCCACATGCTAGCTTCCTCGGGACTTTTGAATTCCACAAGGTTGTACCAATGACATTTAGTTAAATAGGTAATCAAAGACTTCTAAGGACCAAGCGAAGTCCACATGCAGCAAGGTGACACCTAATTCATTAAAAAATTGGCACACTTTCACTCATTCACACACAAAAGTCACTTCTCACTCACATAGTTTTCATCTCGAAACATGGAGGTTGAAGTAAGTTTCCTCCGAAGGGATTTCAAAACACCCCACCCTTTTCTTGACAAAACTATCCACTCCCACTTAATTTCAACGAGATTGGCTCACACCCCCAATCTCTCAAACAACGACATCTAAATTTTTTCTAAAAACTCACTAAGTTTCCCTCCACAGGAAGTGCCAAAAGAAATATTTTATTCTAGGTAGGATTTTGGGGATGGGCATCCAAATAACTCCCCGTTATCTGGTTCTCACATTTTCAAAACAATAGAAGTTGTCAAATAGGGAACTTTAAATCCTCAAAGTCAAGTGTTCCTAACACCATAAGGCAGAGAGATATCCGTGAAGGGTTGAAGGCCAAGGTCTGGTTGGTCTGTGCATCCCCCATTAAGGCACCCACCTCTTGGAAAAGATCCATCCCGTGACCCATTTCTTAGGCCAAAAATCTAAATGTCACACTTTGACCAAGGTACCTAGTGACCAAATATTAGGACATCTACCCAAGTGGCAATTGTGGGCTACAATTGCACCTTGATTGGATTTTGTGTGGCTATTGGGAAATATCACCAATTCTTTTGAGATATGCCCCCTCTACCCCTCATTATAACTGATTGCTTCATCTTTCACTAGTTCCTCTTCTGGTGGCTTCAGACCCCACTATCGAGTGTTATTGGAAGGTCCAGTGTTATTTTTAGAGGAAGGACGTTATGTATTTTAGGACATGAGCATACCGTGCACCCGCTGAGTCTCCTCCCATTCCACCAGAAACAATCCCCACACCAACAGGACCCCCATTGATGATTCCTCGGCCTAACACAGAAACACCTCTTCTCATCCCTCGCATCCCATTGCACAAGAATGTCCACAACCCGCAGGCTAGGGAGGATCATAATTACAGTTTGGTTGATGACTTAGCATAGTCCTCGGCTGCAATATCAGTCTTAGAAGTACTTCAAACTTGTCCCACTCAGCGGAAATCATTACTTTCCACCTTGGGGGAAGTCGACCCTGTGGATACTCAACTCATTACATTTGATCTCAATAGTGAAGAACCTTGCCTCCTCACTCTCATCGCTTTTCAAATCCCCATTAAAATTTAGAACATTACAGTTCATTGGTGCATCATCGATGAAGGCGCATCCACATGCATCATGTCCAAGTCTGTATGGAAGAAACTTGGTTCCCCCAAACTCATACCATCTACCATTACCTTAATATCTTATGACGGAGACCATCTTCTCCTGAAGGGCTCTTCCAAAATGTCCCTGTAGAACTCGGGGGCAAGACCATTCTCATTGACATGTATGCTGTGATGGCAGTTGCCTCTTCCATATTTTGAACCATGATGTTCCCCCATAACGGGAAGATCATTACCATTGACCAAGTTTCACATTATGAGCCTAACCCTTCTGCCAACATCGATAACATTCTCCCTTTCTTCCATACTCATCATGAGGTGTACCCACTCATCGAAATGGGTCCTGGAATTTTCAAAGACCCGTCCTTGTTAGGAACTTACCATGGTGCACCATCGCTCATTCATCCTTCAAATCAGGTATGTGTCGTCTTGTCCAAAATAACTGACATTGAGGATACCCTTCCTCCCAGTGACGCTTCTCTCATATCTGGCGTCCCACTAGTCGCAAAGCCCCTCCCTCATGAGCCTCCTACGAACTCGTCAACTCCACTAGTTCACGATTTCACCTCACCCCAAGGCCATATGCTAGTTTGGGAGACGGTTCCCCAAGACATCACTCAAATCCCATTCTTTTACCCTCCACCAAGCATACAAGCTTTCCAAGTAGCTGCAATGCTTACCTTCCCTAATATGGTGTTGGAAATCCCAGTTTTGTATTTACATCCACCAGAGATGGTTCCTCAACCATCCCTTCCCCCCCAAATAGAAGAAATCTCGAAGCAGATTCCCATACTCACTCCCACCATACCCTCTACACCCCCACTCACTAACCTCCCTGCCACAGCTGGGGGCAGGCAAAAGAAGAAGGATCCCACAGCTCCAATTCCCCCACCCGTCCAACCTCCTTGCGCACTATGTGAGAAAGATGGACACCCAACCAACAAATGCCCATCTCTACCTGAGTTACATAACCTAATTCAACTCAATCAAACACCATCACCATTCGTCACTTTATCAAGTACTGTTGCTACCTCCCCTAACATAAGTAGCAAAGGACTCTGAACCAAATTCGCTTGCGCCATATGCTCAGAATATGGCCATTATACACACCATTGTCCAGCACTACCTCAATTCCAACAGACATTAGTAGTAGTATGCCAAAGCTTCCAGCACAAACCCAGTCTTATATCAGTGAGGAGTCAACACCATACTCTGTCAATGCTTGACTATTGACGAGGCCGATATAGTCTTGAATGATTTTCATAGTAGCGTATGCGGGGGCCATCTCTCGGGGATGTGCACCGCTCAAAAAATCATCCGTGCAGGTTACTTTTGGCCAACATTATTTCACGATTGCATTCATGCTATGAAATGATGTGATAAATGTCAGATTTATTCCAACAAAGCATGAGCACCACCTTCTCTTCTACACCCATTCATTACTGCATGCCCCTTTTGTAAATGGGGCAATGACTTCATGACTTGCAACCCTCCATCTAACAATGGACACAAATACATCATTGTCGCAGTCGATTACTTTACAAAGTGGGCTGAAGCCATGCCTACCTTCAACAATACCGCTGACACCGTAGCACATTTTTTCTTTAATCACGTCATATCCCGCTTTAGAGTACCACTCCATCTAGTCTCTAATCACAGGAAACATTTCGAGAATGAAATTTTTGTCGAACTCTCATCCTGGTTAGGATTTTCCTGGACAGGTCGAAGCAATTAACAAGGTCCTCAAGACCATGTTACAATGCACGATTAACAAACATAATACCAATTGGCATCATATGTTATTTTCCACATACGGGCTTACCGTACAGCCATGAAAATGGCCATCGGTTTCACACCATTTCATCTAGTCCACAGGGTCGAGGTCACTCTTCCTATTGAGTGCGAAATCTCCACCTTACACACCACAATTGAGCTATTACCCGACATTTCTCCAATGGAGAAGCATTTTCTGACCTTAGAGTCCATGGATAAAGATCTTCGATCTTCATTATAGAACAATGAGGAAACCAAAAAATGGTCAAAGGCCACCTTTGATCTCCATGTCAACCTCCGCTCATTTCATGAAGGCAACCTCGTCCTAGCTTACGATATCGCTCACGATACCCTTGGTCATGGAAAATTCGAGTCATTGTGGCATGGCCCTTACATTATCCAACATTGCCTCACCAAAGGCGCATACATCCTGGCTTCCGTCGAGGGCCTCTCTCTCAAAGAACCTGTCAACGGGTTTTACTTAAAGAAAATTTATGCCTAAGTGTTGACATTCTACATTGGGTTATTTTCTTTTATAGTGTTTTTAATATTTTTTCCATACCTTACACCTAAACTATCATTTGTGTTATTGACAGATGCCTCCTCCATCGGCCTACCACATTGGTTACGCTGAAGGCACCAACCGTTGGACACAGAATCTCGCTTCGACTGCTTGGGCCCTCTATTCCCCCTCACATGAACTACTCCACTCTAGCAGCATATGTTTGGGTTCAACAACAAACAACCAAGACAAGTACACTGCCATCATTGGTCTTCTCGTTGATGCCAACCATCATCATATCCATCACCTTAGAGTCTTACTTGACTCTCAACTGGTCGTCCTCCAACTCAACAATGTGTACCATGTTCATGATCCTTGCCTCTTTTGCAAATACCTGCAAGTTAGACTTTTATCTCGACATATTTATTTCATTACATTTACACATATTCTAAGACAATTTAATCACATTACAAATAACCTAGCTAACATTGTACTAGATTGGCATATACCACATCAAGACACCTTTACACACACATAAACCATCAAAAGTTTGTCACACCATATAGATTAGACATCATACACAACATTAAACACATGTGAACATCACAAAGACCCCAAAATGTATATCCACATATATATATCTATATATATATATATATATATATATATATATATATATATATATATATATNATCAAAATGTTTACATACAAATAGAATACATCTTATACAAAATCCGTCAACGAGTGAACCACCTTTGTACAAAACTGGTGTCACCACACCAAATGGGCTCACCAGCCTATATAATACACAAATATACACATAGGAACACTCATGGTGCCTCTAGAGCACCACCACCTAGCCCTCCCTCAAGAGGTGGTGCCCCACCCGCTATCGGTCCCTCCGGACCTAGAGGTAACCACCCAGTCATCGTAGAACCTACTACTGCTACTCGCTGAACCACGATACGCCACATCAATAAAACCCCCACACACTGCACTAGAATTCCCTCATCATGTATGCACGACCACATGCCCTTAGGCACACCCTGTAGCATCGCCTCCAAGCGGCAACGAATATCCTCAAAATATCCCCTGGCCTTAGTCGAAGGAGCATGTGATGGCCCTGCACCAGGGTCGTCAAAATGATGTTTCCTAACCGCTCTCTCCTCACCAGCTAGTCTCACCTCAACATCCTCACGTCATCATCTCTCTCCCACCCATGGCTCTCCCCACGGAGGCCTCACTAGCCCATAATGAGCTGGCAATCTAATGCACTCAACCTCACGCCCGCGAGGTCCCACATCTGTACATACAAACAAACAAAGGATAGCATCAACATCCATCCATACATATGAAACATGATATACTATCTAAATATCAAAACATAAAAAAACACATCAGACCTCGATGGTCGAAGATCTCTCCTGGAGGTAACACCATATCTGGATCACCCCGGAAGTCCACCCCACAATATAGATACAACAGTATGATCTGCAGCATCTTCTGCCACACTTGTGCAGCCTTGGATGTGAAAAAATGGCCACCCTCCCCACCACCATGGCGAGTCAAAATCCTCGACCACCACATCATTCATGGCTCTCGCACACTAGATACGCCCAATAACACTCTAGGGCGCAACATCGACACCCTCTCCAAAAACCATGCCACCAATATGGACCCAAAGGAAAAATCCCCTAAGTCCGCAACCCGACACCTATCGAGTTGCCCTACCATCTTGGCATGCAGCATCAAGCCCCATGAAAATTTCTCTCCTACCAGTGCTGATCCGTCAGGATTTTTCGAAATGACTATGGTTGAGTTTTATTTGCATGCATTTATTAACCATTGGAAAACTTAATGAAAGAGTGAGAAAAGATAATACATTATACAGCCATTAACATATTTTCAAATCTGAAATGCAATGAAAAACAGCAAACCATAATGCACAAGTTTGATAACGGAGTTCGGCAACTTTGCCTACGTCTCCGGGCCTTTTCTCTGTGAGGGAGGCTTCTTGATTTCTTTTAGAAATCTTATTAGTACATATTTACAATTTCAATTGGCTTATAGACTGATCTGGTCTTGTTCTCCATGACCTCTATAATCTTTCACAACTTACGGCACCTGAAACGGATGTCCCGAGCTCTCAGAAATCGTCCGACAGCATCTCTACCTCAACAGCTTCCTTGCCTCAAACTGGCTTAGACCTGGCTTTGCCTCAGCATCTCTGCTCTCCAAAACCATCCAAAAGCTCTCCAAAGGCTCTCAAAAGCTTACCCCATGGACTCAACATGGCCTTGGCTAAATAGTGGGGGAGTTAGTTTTCCATCCCCAACTTCCTCCATGAATTTAGGCTCTAAAAAAACCCAAAAACTCTTAAAAAAGAGTTAATTAACTTAATAATTCAACAAGTGGTTAAAATAACCCACTCAAACTATATTATAGTTATTACTGGGCCTTAGCCCCCAAAAGGATGGGCGCGCGCCCTCTTCAAAGGTCACATGGCTCTCATATGGCCAAGCGTTAACCCTACGGGCTAAGCGTTGGCCCCCTCTGCACGCTCTAGCTCTCGGTTACCTTGTGGAAACACGCATATAGTCGTGGCTTTAAACTGTTCAAACCGTTAAATAAAAACCGCATTAACCGTTGAACCAATACCCGCTAACGGTTATATTAATATACCCGTGAGTTAAAAGTTTAAACTGCCCGTCGAGCCGCGCTCCTTTTCATATTACCGGGGTCATATAATCCGTTGCATAAACCGGGGGTCGGGGCCAAACCCCAGCCCG
>ML797626.1:493442-519456 GCA_009831015.1 Picea engelmannii
CACCTGAAACGGATGTCCCGAGCTCTCAGAAATCGTCCGACAGCATCTCTACCTCAACAGCTTCCTTGCCTCAAACTGGCTTAGACCTGGCTTTGCCTCAGCATCTCTGCTCTCCAAAACCGTCCAAAATCTCTCCAAAGGCTCTCAAAATCTTACCCCATGGCCTCAACATGGCCTTGGTTAAATAGTGGGGGAGTTAGTTTTCCATCCCCAACTTCCTCCATGAATTTAGGCTCTAAAAAAACCCAAAAACTCTTAAAAAAGAGTTAATTACATTAATAATTCAACAAGTGGTTAAAATAACCCACTCAAACTATATTATAGTTATTACTGGGCCTTAGCCCCCAAAAGGATGGGCGCGCGCCCTCTTCAAAGGTCACATGGCTCTCATATGGCCAAGCGCTAACCCTACGGGCTAAGCGCTGGCCCCCTCTGCACGCTCTAGCTCTCGGTTACCTTGTGGAAACGCGCATATAGCCGTGGCTTTAAACTGTTCAAACCGTTAAATAAAAACCGCATTAACCATTGAACCAATACCCGCTAACGGTTATATTAATATACCCGTGAGTTAAAAGTTTAAACTGCCCGTCGAGCCGCGCTCCTTTTCATATTACCGGGGTCATATAATCCGTTGCATAAACCGGGGGTCGGGGCCAAACCCCAGCCCGACCCCCCCCCCACCATACCACAACTAACTTGAATTTAAATACAATTATATTCGTATAACAAACAAGTCACAAGCAGTGGTCGGATGGTCATAGTGTTGTTGCAAAGGCATTGCAGTGGGAGGTCCGGGGTTCGAATCCCCCGGGCCACAAAACTTTTGACCTAAGCCTTCATTAGCTAAGCCCGGGGTGCCACGTGGCAGCCCATAATTGGGCCATGTGGCACCCTTTCATCCACTCGATGAATGCCACGTGTCAACAGCTGATTGGCCCACGTCACTACCACACGTCGCTTCCACGTCACTTGCCGTACGCCCAGTCAGCACTGCCACATCATCTGTTGTATGCCCATTCAGCACTGCCACATCATCTGCCGTATGCCCAGTCATCACTACCACGTCATCTGCTGACGTCATCCATGCCATGTGTCACCCTTCCAGTGGTGACACGTGTCACTCCAGGATTGGTCCAAATGCGCTCCAAAAATGCCAAATCAGCATGACACATGTCACCTTCCGGTGCTGCCACGTGTCCTGTACAGAACCTGCCACATGTCGTCATACGGACCTGCCACATTTCCCTGTACGGACAGACACGTGTCTTGTATGTATTGTACGGACAAGTACAGTCAGCATCCCAAAATTTTGCCTGTTTGGCGCAGCGGACAGAATGCGATATCTTCTTCATACGGGCTCTGTTTGACATAAAAATTATACCACCGGAATCAGAAAGACGAGCCGGACGCAATGGTGTTGGTTTCGTCGGATTCCGAGCACTTTCAGTTTTGAGCATTTTTCATGCCCTGACAGCCTTCTGAATCCGATTTCGGATCAAGTGCCCTCCCCATAATCCTCAGCTGACCACCACTAATCCACTGAGTCACGAGGGACCCATAAACCCTCACAACCATGGCTGCTACACAACGATGAACCAGGGCATCCATAGCCCCGATACTCAACACAGAGCCCGACATAAAATCCTCCCTCAAACAATACCTTTGGCCTAAGGTAGCCAACTTCCCATCCCCAGGTAATATGGGCTCCGCCAGTAAGGGCATTCCCCGAAAAGGGAGCCCAGTCAAAAAATACACATCCTCCACCGCAATGAAGACCAGTTGTTCACTCTGCACCATAAAACAATGGAGATCTGGACTCCACATCCATATCAAGAACTATAGGAGGTACTCCTGGGCTCATATCAAGGATCATTCAAAGAACTTCAACAGCCCATAAGCTGCCAAAGTGTCATGAACCACCAGCTCCTCAATAGCCACAGCCTCCCTGAGCTGCTACCAATCCCTCTCTCTCCAATGAACCGGCATCGTCCCAAATGATCACCTGCAATCACATAATCTAGTTCTTGATCAACCATCTCAAACATAAACACATTAAAAATCTCCAAAAAAGATAAGTTTGGCATCTGTCATCTTTTTCCCCAAAGGGCGGTTGTTTAAACCCATAGGCACGCACAAATGCACACCTGTTCACCCCACAAGTGCACACACATGCGCGCCTATCCATCCCATAGGCACGCATGTGTGCGCACCTATCCATCCCATAGGCATGCATGTGTGTGTGCCTATCAGCCATATAGAGGCACCTTCATGTGCCCCTGTCACATACACAGGCATGCATCAGAACGTTCTTGTCCACTACACAGTCGCACAACCATGTGCAATTGTTTAACTTATACGCACGCATACCATGCGCACCTGTTTCCCTCATTAGGGTGCCCCCATGCACAGATATCTAGATCACAGGCATGCACCCATGCATGCATATTTCCTGATCACCCACGCACTAGGGGGCCCACACCCACAAAACTTCCTCTACGACCCTCCGTACAGGCCCTACCCACAAATAGAAAACCTAATTCTATGCAAGATGATAAGACAACTAACCTGAAGCTCGCTGGTCTTGAATTAACTACCTCATTCTCCTGGAATCTCCAAATCTCCTCTGAATATATCTCATCCAATCACTTTGATAGCAGGTACAAATGAAGTGGAAATGTGGGCCCTACAACTATATATAGTCCTTTTTGTGAAACTTCCAGACCCCATTCTGGGAGCTCCGAGTGTCCGTTTTTCGATTTGTTTTCAGCCACGAGATCAAAACCCCGTCCTCTACATCATGACATTCCTTGGGCCATTTTTCATCCTTAGCCCAGGGGAGCCATTTTTCCATACCCTGTCCAGGTACAAATGCTCATGTTCAAAATTATCAAATAAATTCTTGTATGTTCAATTCTCTTCAGATATTGTTCACGTTGGGTATTTGGTTTTCATGTGTGCAGGTACTTGGTCATCATACACCAGCATAGCCCCTTCAGGTATTTAAGCAACACTAGCACATAATCATTTCCTATGAATCTCAATTGCATCCCCAGTCACACCCTCTAAAATTTACCTTTAGGGTATCCATCCCCGGCTCTGCAGTACCGCCACCTCCACTGCATTTTGGGTACTGTCACCCGGTAGCACTCTCCCCCACATGATTTATCCCATTCATAGACCCCTTGGCACTTTGACACTCATGTTGTTTCCAAACCTTTAGGGATGGGAGTCTCGATAGTCTTACATCATGTCGCGAATCAGCCACATACTCGTTCTCCTCATTTTGCTAGCCTTCCCAACAGACTCCCAGGGCACTTCCTCATGGATTATTTTGACTGCACTCCCGCAGCATCATTTGCCATCCATTTCACCCATCATCAGTCTACCCATCCTTAGATATCCCTCCATACATTTCCCTACTATAGAAACAAGCCTATGGGGCCCCCACCCTCCTCTTGTTTTTTCCACCAACTTGCACCATCCCCAGGCCAAGCCATCCTACACTAGGGCACCTGTTTCTATATCTTCATTATTATCCCCACTGATTTTTTAATTCTTTTTGTAATTAAGTCGTTGTTTCCATCATTTTACATAGCTTTTTGTTGTCACCTTTCGTGACCTTCCTGGAAAACGCAACCCATGTCTCCCTTGGTTGGGGCACTCCTTATCATCTACTCCTGTTGACATCATCTTTAAACTTCGAGTATTCTACAGGCCACCTACCTCTGCTCTTTGAGTTTATTCACTTTGTCTCTCCTCTGGCACAACTTATCCCACGTCTCATTGTCCCCCCTGACACTTGACCTCATTAAATGGTTGCGGCCACTTATACTTCGCATATATCCCCAACCAAGGGTAGTCTTGAGTCTCCACGCATCTTGAATTTATCCATGTACCTCCTCAGTTCCTAACCTCACCTAGTAGATTTCACGAATCCCTTTTCTTCTTGGAGTCATGTCTCCCTTTTTGTCAACATCAACATAGTTTCCAGAAGGGCGACAATATCTTGACTCTCATTACCTTTCCAATGAAAAGTCTTGGATGACACAGGGAGACCCATAATTTCTCCCTGCTATCGTTGACCCCCATAATATTCGACTTCAACACTTTTTCATGTTAGGATGGGTCTTACTTTGTGACTATTGCAGTTGTTTCTTTTATTTGTTGAAGACCTCTGAACTTGGTTGGGCTATCACTTCCTACATAATCCTTGATACTTCTTGCAGGTGTCATTTCCTATTGATCAGAATATGTTCCTCCTCAGAATTGTCCTCTACCTTTATCACAACTTCCCCCGAGGGCACTGCAGTTGTCTACATCAACACACAGTTTTAGTTACTGTACAACACCCTTTTTTGAGTTACATGACACGAGCATGGGGCATGCCCACCCCATTTGTACACCATTTATTTTACACACCTTACGGAAGGTTGGGTCCTACAGGTTCCCTTCTCCCTCCAATGGGTCACTCTTGATACTCTCACTATCGCTCTTTCTTACAACGATACTCTTAATAGAAGAAACATTGATGAATTTCGACTATCTGTATGCTCCTAACCTCATCCATCAGGAGGCATCTGTTATCACTGAAATTTTGTCCGCAAATGGTTACAGGAATCCAACATCTTCAAACAACTATGAGTCCACCCATGGTCCAAAATTATCAAAAAATAATTTCCAAAAGTTCCAAAACTGTACAACCAGTTATAAAATCAAGATGCGCTATGACTACACAGGGTGTGTGCGCACATGCGCCATCCATAAATGTAGAAAAAGTACACTTGTGCACGATGTGTGACTGTGGTCACTAAAAGCCAAGCACACCTGAGAATGACACATTTATGGCATTGGTCAGCCTCCCACCCACTTTTGGTTCAGCTTCCAAGTTGATTTGACATCCAAATCTCGACTGGATCCGACTAGGTGGTGGGTCAAAGACCTAAACGTGCCCTAAACAACCCCTTTTCACACTAAAAGTTGGTTGCACAATACCTCAAAATGGTGCTATAAAACAAGGCCATGGGTGCACTACATTTTCAAGGTTATGTTGTTGTTATTCTCTTGGGGAATCCTCTTTTCTCATCAAGAGCATACTAGCACCACTCCATTCGGGCAATCCACATCACCTTTTGAGTGGGTTAGCTTGGGATTCTTTCACCATTTCTTTCAAGTTTCAAAGTTGTAAGAAGAGCTCAATTGTGGGGGTCCAAGAGCCCTCCCTTGGAGGAAGAAGGGACCCAAAGTCCCCTTTCTTATTAGTGTTTTCTTTTCACTAATACAATCCTTTCCATTGGTGACATGAGTCTTGTTTGTTTCTTGTTCTTATGTCCTTATGCTCAATAGTTTATTTTTTCTTTCCTTTCTTAGTTTAATTCTTAGCTTAGTCTTTTATGTTTATTCTTATAGCCCTTCCCCTCACTGTTGTCTTGCTTAGCTGACCCAACTAATATTGTAAGCACCTCTATGTTGCTCATTCAGGTGACAAAAGAGGCACAACACTCTCCATTCCCTAAAATTATGAAATTCTCCTTGCTATTGAATAAAAGACGCTCATATCCCTCAATCCAACAGTCCACGTTCCTCCTTCATGAAGACGGGGCTTTGTGACTTGGGATTTTGGAATGGTTCTCTCCTTCAAACCCCTAATACCTGAAATGTCAAAATGTCAATGCTTCGGATTGACGACACACAAGCTGACTTGATCCAGTGACTCAGAGTATTTTTGCAATTTCGTGATTTGCGAGTTTCACAAACTCCAAAATTTGACTTCCTTCCACAGCGAGTCAGTGAAATGTTGCTTGCTCGCCACGCATCCTTTTCGATGGATGGTCTGGATGATTTCATGAAATTCCCTTTTGCGAATTTCCTCCTCTAGTCCTTGTAAATCTTCCGGTGTCCAGTTCCATGAACAACCTGAATCTGTTGCCACCTACCCTCCTGACGATGGACAGTTCTAATCGTTTTGGAACTTCTCTCGTGCACCTTTCTCTGGATCCAACAACTTTTGGTCCACGTGCTCAAATCCAATGGTCCATATATGATCTCCTCTTGTGCATTTTCTCACATCTCTAGACTCTGATCAGATGGTCAAGATTCTCCCACGATCTATGGTTGCGATCGAATCACGATTTCTCATGTCACGACTTTGGAGACTAAGGACTCCTATTCTCCCAACTCCCGATATTTGATCCTGTGAAATGAACCACTAGTTTAGATCTCTCCTGGATCAACGAGTCCTATTCCTCCTGGCCTTTGAGAGTTAAATGACTCTCATGTTTATCCTCCTCGCAACTTCGCTTGATCCAATGGATTGCGACTATCGACGCTTCCTCTTTGAAATATCTCTACCATCCGTTCAACTCCTTAACAAGTCCCAGCCAAATTCTTTGGTGCTAACTCTCTTGAACTTTGATCTTATGAATTAGAAGATTTTCGAGTCATTCAAAGGTCTCGGTCTTAGAATTTATCCTGCTCTCTGCATTCAGCTCCATGCTACTCCTCCTGAGCTTTGGGACTTGGAATAATTCCACCCTCACACACTCCTTGTGTTATCTCTTCTGAGATTTCAATTGGCTCAGTCTCTAAGGGACTTGTCCCTTCTGCGCCTTCTTCAGAAGACTTTTGGTGCTCCTCTCGGCAAACTCCTGCGCTTGACCTCCTGAGCTTGGAACTTGAAACAAGTTCTCTCTACGCATTCTCCTTGCGCTTCGACTAGCCTTTTGATGGTTGTTTATCAACACTTCGTCCGAGTGTTGGTCTGGTGAAATTCTTTCAAAAGTCTTCCTCCAGAGTAGTCAGTAACTATGTCCCTTTACTCTCCTTGATAGGATGTAAGTTCCCTCCTGGAAACTTATTTTTGAAGCCCACCTTATTTATCATACAGAGTGTTCAACAACTATGTAAGTGTCTTTCCTTGGACATTTCTCTTGTCACAGAACTTGAAATAGAGTTCCCTGGTGCACTCCTTGCACTCACTCGATGCCCTCCTCACAGGGCTTTACAAAACCTTCAGTAGTTTTGTATTCTCTCTAAACTCAAAATAGATTTCTTCTCATGCACTCCTTGCACTCACTCGATGCCCACCTGGCAGAGATTCATAGAATCCTCAGCGATTCTATATCTTTGTGCCTTCCCCCGCATAGTATTTCCTCCAAGGTCTTCAGTAAACTTGATTTTTCTTCCGTGAGTTGGTGAATCCTTCTGGTGTGCCCTCCTGGAACGTCCCCTCCTGAACTTGATTCAATATTCAGGTGTTCACTCCTTGCACTGGCTACAGAACTTCCAATGTTCTGTTGTGCACTCCTTGCACACCCTAAAGAACCCAGAATGATTCAACCACTCAACCAAAGATAGAGAAATATATCATACATAAAAGCATTCATTCACGAAACATAAACACATGAACAACAATATGCAAGAAAAACAAAATTTCTATTAATATATGTGTATCTATACAGATGACTTTCAAAAAATGGACTACTCAGAGTCTTAGTTCTCTCAAGCTCTCTCTCAGAAATTCTACCTCCTAAGGCCTCTCTACCCTAGATATCTCTATCGAACTTCCTATTTTCCTTCCTAATGAAATATGAAAACAAGACCTCATTACAAAAGAGGGGCTCTGCAAGCTCGTCCTCTCTCACCTAACCTCATCTATTACATTGAAGTATCATAAATGTTTACCCAGGACTGACTACGACCTAGGCCTGCTACAAGCAACCTTTTAATTTGAAATCCAACCACTACCTATACAAAGGCATGGCTCAGTATTAAAAGTCTTACAATGCAAATCCCCATGGGATATGATTTCAAATTTAAAAATGTGAGAGATTCAATGCCTCTCTTTCTCCTGAAATGCGCATTGACATCCTGGGTTGTTGGCGAGATGCTCCTACATCATACTCCCTTGCTAGGAAAAACATGATCTATTTATCATGAGCTCCTCTTCTCCAATGTTGAAATTCGCCTGGATCCCAAATTCTCTTCTGGAGTTGTCCTCTTGTTCCTCTCCAGCTATGTTGCTTCTTCTTCTTCTTTTTTCCTGCTAGTATGACAGGGTCTCCTCTGCTCAGCTCCTTTTTCTTGGTTGCTTATGTTGACCTTAACATCATCTTCTTGCTATATTCTATTAATCTATCCAGCTGCTCCAGTGGCTGGCTCTTCTTATGTAGTCTTCTCTACTGGAAATCTTCCTTCTCATCAGTGGGTAGATCAACTTGATCCCCCTTACAATTTTTTCCATCTCTTGTGACCTTAGCTTTCCACTCTGCTATAGAATCTAGTTCTACAGTCTTCTCTTGACTGGCTTGTTTCTCAGTCACTTCCTCTGATAGATTATATTCTGCCATTTCTCCTATTGTTTCAGCTCCAGTTTCCTCCAACCATTCCTTGGGTTGGTATACTCCTCCATTTGTATCCAACTTGACCTGTCAGATGTGCAATATTTTCACCCTTACCTTTCTCTCGAGGGCTTCCAATTCCTCATACAAATCAAAAAATTATATGTTTTATGTCTCCCCTTCTGCTGCAACCTCCAATATTGTAGTCATCTCTATTTCAGCTTCTTGGCTGAAAATTTTGAGAAATTCTGTTGAATGCTTATCTCCTTCTGCTTCATGTTGAGTGAGCATCTCGACTGTGTGCTCCTCTTCTATTGGGGTGGATTCTGATGTCTTCTCCATTTCTTCTTTCTCTATGATAGTAACTGTTGGTTGTCCTTCTTCTATTGTACCTGCATCATAGAAATGATTAGATTTAAAATGATTTGGCTCCATGGCCTCCTCCTTGGATTCTTGTTGCACTACCCCCTCATGTGAAACTCTTGTATCAGTATCTTTTGGACTGTTTGGTAGGAATATTTGAATTCCCATAATGATCAGAATGCTCTTTTGATCCTCCTCCTGTATGGTGAAATTTTTTAACTTGTCATCATATTCATTCACATGGTCTTGAAACCCATATGAATCCTCTCCTATAAACACTCCTCGTTGACATGAACTCACTTCTAATCTCTCAAGAATTTTAAACGGTCTCATCTCCTTATCCCTGCCAACCTGACAGTCTATGATATAAACCAATCCCATCTTGTTTCCCACCTGGAAATATGAAATTTCGACACTACTCCCCTAGCAGTATACAAGACCTTCTATTGATCTCTTTCCATTTCCCACCTGACAACTTGAAAGTCCATTTTTTCCCACTTGGTAGTTTATGAGATCTTCATCCGATATCTCTTTCTCCTCCTCATCACTGAGACTCTTCCCAAATTTTGGCTCATAGATGTGAACCACTTCCTCTTCATCTCTGAGGCTTTCAACATACCTTAGCCATCCTCTTAACAACCTTCATTGCCCTCTGGCCAACATTTCCTTTACTGGCCATTTCACTCTCTTCTTCATGGGCCATTCATATACCCAATGTGCTTTCACATTCCGTTGCATTTCAAATGAAAACTTCTCCATTCTTTCTCTTATCTCATTGAACTCCATATCCATATCTAGATTGTTCTACTTCTATTGGTGGCCTTCTCTTCGACCAAGGTCATGGACTTCAGTAACCATTTCCACCTTCTACCTACCCTCCTGGCAAGTCTATGGATTCATCTACATCTGAGAGCATTCCCAACTTCCCCTACATCTCACCTGGTTGTCTATTGATTGTTGCACACCTTACAACAATCACCACAGTGCATCAAAGCCATGTCTTCCTTCACCTGTTGTATATAGATGAACTTCTATTTATGATACCACTTGATGTTACTAGAATTTCTCCTTCAATCCTTTTCACCTGAAATATACAGACGAAATTTCGCTCTGATACCACTTGATGGTGTGTATCAGAGTATTCTCCTTACTTACTCTGTCTCCCTCTGCCTGCTTTCTATAGACGAAAAATTGGTTCTGATACCACCTAGTGCAGACCCCCTCCCCTTCGGGGTTCTGCGACCTCCTGGTCTCTAGATCGTTCTCCCTCCTTGAGCTGGAAAAACTATTTGGTCCCTGTTGGAGCATCTATTAAACAAATCCACGGGTCCTTTTATGAAACTCACCCTATGAAAACAAGCACCAAGTGTGAGCTTCACCCCCACGTGATCATCGTCTATGACCATAGGCCTTACCCAAAAGGCGTCCATCGTGTTTTGCGACCTCGGGACTTCGACGTATGAGTCACTCCTGACTCCTTCAATCCTCAAAACCTCGAAATGGGCTAACAATTTTCTGCCTCCTCCCTTATGCCTCAATCATATGATCCCTGCTATGACCTGGGGCCAAACCTCAAAGAATTTTGGGACTTCATGATTGACAAAGTTGAAAGACTCCTTGCCTCAGATATTCCCATCCCCAAGACCCTGAAATCTCCTCTGCAGCAGATCGATGGTCCCTTCTCTTTCCCTCAATCGACAACTGCAATCAAATTGTGATTTCCCATATAGATATTCTATGTGAGCCAAATCTGACTTTCCATTCCCTGAAATGTCGAAATTATCCCTGTTGTTGAATCAATGGTGCTCACTATCCCATGATCCAATGGTCAACGTTCCTCCTTCGCGAAGTCGGGGCTTCGTGACTCAAGATTTTGGGATAGTTTTCTCCTTCAAACCCTCGATACTCGAAATGATAAAATGTCTATGCTTTAGATTGACGACCCACAACCTAACTCGATCTAACGACTCAGAGTCTTTTCACTATTTTATGTTTCACAAGTTTCACATACTCCAACCTTTGAATTCCTTCCACAGTGAGTCAGAAAAATGCTACATGCTCGCCACGCATCCTTTCTGATAGATGGTCCATATGATTTCATGAAATTCCCTTTCGCAATTTTGCTCCTCTGCTCCTTGAAAATATTCTGGTGTCTAGTTCCATGAACACCCTGGATCTGATGCCACCTATCCTCCTGACGATGGATGGTTCCCATCGTTTCTGAATATCTCTTGTGTACCTTTCTCCAGATCCAACGATTGTTGGTCCACGTGCTTAAATCCAATGGTCCAGATATGATCTCCTCCTATGCACGTTCTCACCTATCTCAAATCCGATCAGACGGTCCAGATCCTCCCATGATCTACGGTTGCGATCGAATCACGATTTCGCATGTAGTGACTTTGGAAAATAAGGACTCATATTCTCCCAACTACCAATATCCGATACCGCGAAATGAACCAATGGTTCAGATCTCTCCTGGATTGATGGGTCCTATTCCTCTTGGGATTTGAGAGTTAAATTACTCTCACCTTTATCCTCCTCACAACTTTGCTTGATCCAAACCTTGCAACTATCGATGTTTCCTCTTCGAAATCTCTCTACCATTCGTTCAGCTCCTTAACAAGTCCCAGCCAAATCCTTTGGTTCTAACTCTCCTAAAATTTGATCTTCTGACTTAGAATATTTTCGAGTCATTCTAAGGTCTCAGTCTTTGATTTTCTTCTGTTCTATGCATGCAACTCCATGCTACTCCTCCTGAGATTTGGCACTTGGAATAAGTCCACCCTCACACACTCCTTGTGCTATCTCTTATGATCTTTCAGCTGGCTTAGTCTATAAGGGACTCAACCCTTCTGTACCTTCTTCCGAAGAATTATGGTGCTCCTCTTCGAACACTCTTGTGCTCGACCTCCTGAGCTTGGAACTTGAAACAAGTTCTCTCTGCGCATTCTCCTTGTGCTTCGACTAGCCTTCTGATAGTTGTTTCTCAATACTTCGTCTGAGTGTTGGCCTGGTGAAATCCTTTCACAGGTATTCCTCCAAATTATTCAGTAACTCTATCCCTTTTCTCTCCTTGATAGGATGTAAGTGCCCTCCTGGCAACTTCTTTCTCAAGCCCACCTTGCTGAGCCTACAAAGTGTTCAACAAATCTATAAGTGTCTTTCCTTAGACACTTCTCTTGTCACAAAACTCAAAATAGAGTTCTGTGGTGCACTCCTTGAACTCACTCAATGCCCTCCTAGAAGATATTTCCAAAACCTTTAGTAGTTTTGTCTTCTCTCTAAACTCAAAATAGAGTTCTTCTCATGCACTCCTTCCCCTCACTCGATGCCCACCTGGCAGAGCATCACAACATCCTTAGTGATTCTGTCTATTTGTTCCTTCCCCTGCACATTCTTTCCTCCAAGGTGTTTAGTAACCTTGAGGATTCTCCCTTGAGTTGGTGACTCCTTCTGGTGTGCCCTCCTATCATGTCCCCTCATGAACTCAATTCAATATTTAGGTGCGCACTCCTTGTGTTGGCTACAAAAATTCCAACGTTTTGTTGTGCACTCCTTGCACAGCCTAAAGAATTGAAAATGATTCAAACACTCAACCAAAGACAAATAGATATATATTCCTATTGTAAATGAAATATATAATACATATACAACATTAATTCATGAAACATAAACACATGAACAACAATATGCAGGAAAAACTATTTTTCTATTACTCTGTGTGTATCTATACATATGACTTACAAAAATTGGACTTCTCAGAGTCTCAGTTCTCTCAAGCTCTCTCTCAGAACTTCTACCTCCTAAGGCCTATCTACCCTAGATATCTCTATCATCCTTCCTATATGCCTTCCTAATGAAATATGAAAACAAGACCTCATTACAAAAGAGTGGCTCTGGAAGCTCGTCGTCTCTCACCTAACCTCATATATTACATTGAAGTCTCATAAGTATTTACCCAAGCCTGAATATGACCTGGGCCTGCTACAAGCAACCTTTTAATTTGAAATCCAACCACTACCTATACAAAGGCATGGCTCAGCATTAAAATCCTTACAACGCAAATCCTCATGGGATCTGTTTCAAATTTTAAAATGTGAGAGCTTCAACGCCTCTCTTTCTCCTGAAATGATGTCATGGAGCGATGATCCTGCATCACCACATTCATTTTTCACTCCCTGTTCTAAAATTTAATTATAGTCAAGAAGAATTATGTATTGAAGCAGTTTAGAGTCTCAATTTCTTGGTTGGATTATAATGATGTTTTCTTTGGTTTGCATTACAGTTTATTGTTGTGGTCTTTGTGCAGTAAACATGTTTCTTTTCCCCCTCATTTTATCATTTTTCTCTAAATACAAGCCCCTCACATATCCCAGGACCTTTTGTTCACCCCCTCCTCATTGACAACATTTAAACAATTTATGTGGATTGGATTGCATGAGCCTGATATGTTGTCGAGCCAAAATATATTTCATATTTTTAAAGTGTTGTCATGTATGCTTGTGAAAAGGACTATTTGCTAATCAATCATGCATGCAGGAATGAGGTTTTTCATCTGAGGTAGCCATGGCATAGGCAACCAATGGAGAGGTAATTGGAACAGAGGCCCAAGAAGGCCAAGGTTCTCCATACACTTTGATGTTGACTCGCAAGAGTTAGGCCAGTTGTTTCAGGACGGATTTTTTCAATTGGATTGGGCAAGGAGTGGTCCAAACTAGGCCTGAAAGGCCTCCTTTGCAAGCTCCACAAGCCCAAGGTATTCTCATTCCCCCTCATGTCTCATTGCAACCTGAGGTCCCTGAAAATGATGGATGGAAATGGATTGTCCACCCAACAGTCTCCCAACATCGTGGTTGTCCCAATTTGTCTGTACCTTCTCCCCCGCCTATTAACCCAATTGTCCAAGATACACCTATTAACTCACTAGTTCAATCTTCTCATGCTAGAAAAAGGTTGAAAACTGAGGCCCACCATGCCCTTGACAAAGGAAGAGCCATTGTTGCCCCTTCCTCGCCCTCTAATAGCTTTGACAAATCCTTGTCTTCCCAGATGCATTTGAGAGACAATTGTTCTCACATGATCAACGGGATTAGGCCTAAATTCTCAGCGCAGCCAAAGGAAAATTCATGAAATCAAAGGGTGACAACAACAATCAATGAAAGATTGCATCTCAGAGTGGGAAATATGGCTTTTGAGTTTTTATTTTATATATTGTTGATGACAGTTGACTTCGGAAGTTTTTGGACATGTTTTATTTTTGGATATATGAGTAATGCATTTTTGAAAACAATGTCAAATATAAATGAGATAAATTGTCAAATGTGCATGTGATGATGGGAATCACAAGGAGAAATGTTCTTGTTTAATTGACTAGTTATGCTATAATTGTTAAGAGCTAAATGGGAGTCACAAGGGGTCCCACCTACTAGTTATTATTTATTTAAAACCCTTATTATGATTATTAATTTTCCCCCCAACTAAAAAGTTGGTTGAGTCTTTAGTTAACTTAAATAATGAGGTGGTTCAACTACCGCAACCAATTCTGATTTTCTTAAAGGCAAAAGGAAAGGGAGGAACAAGAGGAGGATATAAAGAGAAGCATACTAAGGTTTTCTCTTTGAGTTTATGTTGAGATAGTTTATATTTGATTCATTCCTTAACTTATCACAAGCCTAATTCTCTTTTATGATAGCAGGGTATTATTGTAGAAAACAACATTCAGGGATGAATTACATCATTCAGACACTTGTTTTTTAGAGGTGTTGATCTATCTTTGATATTCTATGTAGACTTGTGTGTTTGTGAATTAGTTTTCATGAACAACAAAGGTTGTTTTGTAGAGTCGAGTGGGAAGCAATCTATAGCAAATTGATCCATATTTTAGAGTTCAGTTTTTATTTTCTGTCAGAGGTCCTTTTGTATGTTCCATCAGGGATGTCTAAGTTTGACATTGGTCCGAAATTTCTGTATGCGATTTTGTAAAGAAAATGACTCTTTGGTGAATTGGAATGAAATAAAGGATTGTTTTATGTCTAATCTATCTTGATTATCATCTTGGTGTTTTACTTCTGTCTCTACACGTGTTTTCAACAACTATTATATTCATAAAATCATATTAAAATGAATTTTCCAGCAAGATTTTATTTGTGACAAGACTAGTCTAAGCACTTGTAATGAATACTTGTGAGTTAGGATTTTATATTTTATGGCTATAAACCTAGGGAAACATTCCCGTCTATTTTTCTTTAGCCAAGTAGAATCTGAAAATGATTCAGTAAGATCACTTCATATATTTTTCTCAACACAACGAAAGTGAAGTTTTGTGTATGACGACTGGCTCCGTCTGCGGATCCTATGTAGACCGAATACTTCATTGACATCTACCAACCTGGGAAAACTCGATAAGAAAGTTGAAGACAAAAAATAAAGGGAAAAGATATATACACTAAATTACATTAGTATACAAATAGTTACACCCAAGCTTGGGGCTCAAGCATAATATGTTTTCAAGTAGATCCCATTCTTGGGCTCGGCCAACATGTTCCTTTAATAATATTCTAACTCATAGGTTTCTTTTTCTAATACATGTCGCATGATATAGGGACTTTTCAACATGGGATTAAACTTGTCTGCCCCCAGCAGTTCTTTGGATTGATCATATAAAAGGACCAAGTCACCCTCAGGATACAACCGAGGATACAACCTTGACATGTCTTTTATTCACCTCGATAGTCATATAGGCATCTCGATGTTGTTCCTCAAGGCTATCTAGGTGTACGAGGCATCGATCAAGATCTAAAGTTCCAGGGAGGAGTGTGACTACCAATCTAAGAGAAGGGATTTCACATTCAATAGGTAAAATAGAATCCACACCTTGTACTAACTGGAAAGGAGAAAATACATTGGTAGTCTTGACCGAGGTTCGATATGCCCAGAGTGCGGGATATAACATAATATGGTAGTCAGATTTACTTTGGTTGACACTTTTCTACAAAATGGTCTTGAGAGACTTGTTGAAGGCCTCTACTTATTCATTTTCCTGGGGGTAGTAAGGGGAAGACTGACCATTCTTAAACCCTAGCTTGGATGCTAGCTCTTCCATCATTTTGTTCTGAAAGTGACTACCATGATTATTGAAAATCTCACTCGGGATATTGAACCCAATGATAATTTGATTGAATACGAAGAAGGTGAAAGTATTCCCATCGTATTTAACAGTAGTAATGGCCTTGAACCACTTAGTAAAGTAGTCTACAACCATGATAATTTTTTGATGCCCCCCTAGTTAAAGTTGGGTTGCAATCCACGAAGTCCACCCCTCACTTGGTGAAGGGACCGACGATAATGGCTAGATGAAGAGGGGATGGATGAGAGCACATTTTCTAAGTTAACACCTGGCAGGGGTGAAAATTCTTAATTGCTTCAATGAAATCTTTAAAGATAGATGGCCAGAAATAACCGGCTCACAAAATTTTCTGGGTTGTCGCAAGCTCAGATAGATGACCACCAAAGCCCCACTGTGGCAATCGTTTAGAACTGACTTGGCCTCTTCGTGAGTTAAAAAATGACATAGGATATTGTCTATTCCTTGATGATACTGAGTGTCATCGACGATAATATAATTCTTAGCTTGATATCATACAAGACGTCAGTCATCTCGTGAGAGATGTTGAGGGAACTACAAAGTTTGAAGATAGAGAACAATGTCTCCATACTAGGGGTCGGACAATGCGACAAGGAAAATGTGTTCATCTGCAAATGTATCATGGGAAGTCATATATTAACTCTGCAAATACTAGTGATTTCTTGGATTTTGCAGAAGAGAAATCGAGATCAAATTCTTGTAAAATGACAATCCATTTATTATATTTCCCCCCTATGATACACCTAGTAAGGATGCATTGAAATGTATTGACATTGACAACCACAGTAGTCTTGCAAAGAAATATACAATGGAGTAATCCTTGGACTGCGTGGACGACAGTTAAAGCTATCTTTTCAATGTGAGAATATCTGAGCTCATGACCGACTAAGTTTCGACTAAGATAGTATATGACTTGCTCACAGAGTTCATCATCCTCCTGAACCAAAACCATACCAATCATCTCTTTGGACGCGGTGACATAAAGCAAGTGATCCCTACTATAGTCAAGAGACTTCATCATAGGAGTCGATACCAAGGATTTCTTCAAAGAATCAAAGGATTCCTGGGCTCGCTCATCCTAGATAAAAGGAGTGTCCTTATTCAAAATATGCATGAAACCCTTAGTAATATTGGCATAGTTTACTATAAACCGTCGTAAAAATTTAGCTTTTCCCTGTAAAACTTGAAGTTTTTGAATAGTGCGCGGGGGAGGAAATCAAAGTATTGATTCAACCTTTAGTGGATCTACCATGATACCAGTCTCAAAGACTAAAAATCCCAAAAGACGGCTCAAAGTAGATCGAAAGTCATCTTGTTCGATTCTAGCAAGCTCTGGGAGAAAATAAGAGGGATTATTCATATCATCCGAAGGATTGTCAGAACCATTCATGGCTTCGATGATATATTCATCCAAGGGTAAAGTCTCATCAAGGAAATAATGTGAGAAAGACAACGAAGTGACCCACATAGGATTAAGAACAGGATCCTCCTCATCCATCGGCGAGGTAATAGGATCAGGATCGACGAAAGAGTCACAGACATCTTGATACGATATATTCATTGTCGATAGTGGCATGGCCATTCTAGCATGTGACTGAACTTCACAATATGAAGTCAAGGAAGGTAGGGTCCAAGGATCGTTAAAATAGGAATTGTGAAAAGGAACAAACCTCTATGATGAAACGGGCCTACTGGACATGGCGTAAACATGGTGAATTGGTGCCATGAAGTCGAAGGTACCCATAAGGTATGAATACATTTTGACACCAATATTCTTAGTTTCTGGTTGAGAATTATCGACCATGGGGATCGACGGCCCAACATATTCACTAGGGCTAGCATATGAAAAGTATAATTGGTCGATGGTCACGATCTTCCCATCGTGAGGAAAACAAAGAGTACAAAAGACGGATGATACGATGACAGTCATAGTATAATTCAAATTGAGTCCTAGTAACAAGTTATAATCGAGGGGTGCATCAACCACTTCCACATCCACCTCTATTGTCTTCCAACCTAACTGGACTAGAAAGGCAAGAAGAATATTGTGAGGGTAGAAGGAATTACCGTCAAAATAAGTCAACATGGTCATAGATTGAGAGAGAGTCAGAGAGTTGAGAGATTTTCAACAGATCAAGGACATCACACATGTTGAAGCGCCTTCATCAACAACCATGCATTTGATGCTATATTTTTAGTACCCCACATGGATTTGGAATGCCACATGATAAGGTAAGCGAGGCTTCACATATATGACATCAAATTTGATAAATTTCAATCCACTAGGGTCTAACAAGGCATTCCTCTGTGAAGGACACGTCTGGAGTACCTCCAAGCCTAGCATCGCATAAGGTGTTTGACCCAGATCCTAAAAAATAGAGTAATTTTGGGCAGCTCTAGAATTTGGATTTTGGGTATAGAACTTGAGTATTCCTTTTGGAATATGAGGAAGTGGCTCTGTTTTTTTTATCTGCAAAGGCGTCTCCAGAGGAGGAGGAGATTCTAGACTAGGTATAGTTTGTGAAGAACTGTGTTATCACTCCAAGAGTCACTCCCAGACTAGAAATGAGAGTAAGCTTGGTAACATTGAAATGTAAATGGATTAAAATAGTTTGAATAGGTGGATCAACAAGAGAAGAGTAAAAGGAGGGTGTCAGACTGCTACAAATACTTTCCATTGGGCATGGGGTCATAACATCCTAGAGATCAAAGAAATAAAGATACCTACCAGACAAAAGGCTTATGCAAATATGTATAGAAGAATAGAAGGTAAACAAAGAGAAGAATATCCACATAACAGAGATCCTTTCTGTAATATATATTAAAGAGTGTTTGAACAATAATCTGTGATTAACAGGAAATTACCATAAATCCTTTGTAGCTCATGAATTCATTAACCAAAGGAAGATTTTGATCTTCAAAATTTATAAATATTATTCAATAAATATTAAAAAATAAAATGATAACAAATAAAACAAATTCTAATAAGAAACTCTCATGAATCTCTAATGGCAGAAATGCTAATTACAACAGGCCCTCGGGCTTACAATTTAGCAAATAAATTGTTCCTCTAGCTCTCTCCTCTCTTGGATCATGAATCCAACCTTCCTTCCCTCTTGTACAATGAATATATAGCCATATAGGTCCTTTCCATATCACCCATTCGAACTCCAACCCCTTTCCCAAAATATAAACAACTACAAACATAAAATGACAGGTTTTAACTAATTTCCTACTTTTCAGGAGGTGAAATTCTGAAAACTAGGCTTCCAAATGCCACTTGTAATTCTCAAACCATAATAGTTGTGTATAATATGAGAACAGGTTTTGTATATAAAATTGTTATAAAGAAAAAACTCTCTCATTTTATTTAAATTCATCTCTAGCTGACTGCAACGGGTGTCACAAAAACATGTCTCAAACAGGAAATCACAAAAACTGAAAACGTAGGGATCAAAGATTCTTTCGAATCTCTCAATCTGTGACACTTGTGTGAAAAATGAAAGAGGTTAATTTTAATGGGACCGTTCTTGACAAAAAACTCCTTAATATTTTGAAAATTCATCTTAGTTCACCCAGAAATACTTCTGGAAGTCAACTGGTCAAAAATGCCAGTTCAACAGTCTTAAAACAGAGTTTCAACAACAGATTCCATAGCACTACTTCTATGTCAAATATATCTCTAACCATAACACATTTTGAAAAATAGAGAGAGGTTTTTGTTATTTGGTATGTTATGAACAAAACCCTCATCCATGTTTCAAAAAATCCTTCCCATTTGTTCATAGTACAAGTTTTAAGTTTGTCACTCAAAACTGGCAGAAACATCTTTGCACAATTTGGTCTCTGCCAAAATTTCGGTAGAAAATTTAGGTAGTGCCCGCCTGTTTGTTCTGTAAAACTTTAGGTAGCGCCATAAAAATATGAAGAACCTTAAATTGGACATGTGTATAATGGGTAACATCCTTGAGTAGTATCAACACCATTAGCTTTAGGCGATTCAACATCATTGTAGGTAGTAAACTGGTGGAACATCAAAAATAGACTATTCTGTAGTGCCATAGCACTACGGAAAGTCTACACTTATTACTAACAAAGGGATTAATTCTTTGTAAAAAAAACAAAAATTTGAACATTAATCACTTAGAATCATGTATAGGTGGCAGAGGTAGTGTTTCATCAATTGTTTATCTTTGCAAAAAGGGACACAAGCTTTCCAATGCCTTAGCTCTTATCTTTCTTCTTTTGTAGGATAGAGACTTTTGGTAGGGACTGTTCTTCAACAACCTCTTTAAGAGATGATGATATTGTGAAAGGATTTCTAACCTTGATGTTGGCTGCTGAAGGAGATGAGGAGAACTGTATCTTCTTTTTTCTTCTTATAAAGTTTTTTTAAGCTGCCTTATGGAGAGGCAGACCTCTTCTAGCTACAAATTCTTGTGCTAACAAACTGTAATCCCGATACTGGGTGGCTACATTAACTTGAGAATTGACCATATTGATGCACAAACGGTCACCATATTGTGTTGGTGGGTTTTTACTTCCACCGGCCACATTTCTAGGATTTGAGGAGCTCGAGGCCATGTGTTGGTTATGTGGAAAAGTATTCATCAGCACAGCGGGCAGTAGAGATAAACGCCTTGCAAATTCTGCAAGTTTAGGGCATAAATGAGTAAGATGATTGTCTATACAAATATTACAGGGAAATTTCACCTTAATCCTTTCTTTCCTTCCCTCACCAACATTATTATTCATCTTCTCATTATAACCATTGTCCTTGGGTTTATTATTATTCTTACCACCCTTACGATTATTATTACATCCTTTCTTCTTATTCATGTCTGGTTGTTGGTTACCATTTGGGTCGATCGACGATTGCACGGAATGTAGATCTACTGAATGAGTGGGATTGGAAGACACAGACCAAGTTGGCCCTCTTGTAGACTGGTTTAGAGACAACTCTTTCAAATGGCTTGTCATTGAGTTTGCATGTTTCACATTGGTGGAGCCTACAATGCCATCGTCATGAGGTCTAGGATTTTGTCTAGGATCATAGTTTGACCTCGATGCGTCTAGAAGAATCTGGTATAACATCCTAGACTGATCGTATATAAGATATAACTGTTGGGCTTTGAAGATTGCTTCTTCCTCAGATGTAAACTCAGATGTAGCAACATCCTTCGATATAGGAGGCTGGAAGGACTTAAGGAACCATTCTAACAGGAAATTCGGGGGGATGTAGGTCTTGATCAACCTCTTCCATCTACGCCAATCCTATATGTGATCTAATATATGAGTTATTGTGCCCTGGCGTAAGTTCGAAATAAGTTCTAGGCCATCATCGTAACGAACCGACAATTGGAAGTGGTTAAGGAAGACTAGCACCATATGACTAAATGTCCCATATGCCCCCCTAGGTAGCTCGATATATCATTTCATGGCAACCCCTATGAGGGTGCATTAAAATAATCTTAACCGAATGGAATCATCATTAAGGGAATTCAAATATAACCATAGGTGAAAGGTGCTGACATGAACACCAAGATCCTCACCATTCTTACCTTCAAATTTCAGAATGTCCGAAGGAAGTTTGGTGGGAACGGGGGGCCATGTAGGATCATGACACATAGGGTTGTTCATAAACTTAGACAATTCTAACAAGTTGAGCGTGGCCAGAAAAGGGAGACGGGGTTGCGACATCTGGCCCCAAGCACCCTGGAAATATTGTGTTTGGGGAATCACAACCCATCCAGGGTTCTAGTGAGCATCATGTCCCTGTTCGAGATTGTAAGACCCTCCTCTAGGCTGATTCATAAGAGTTTGGTTGGGAATCATTCCAGTAGGAATTTTATGATGGGGGTTATAAAAACTTCCCCCAACCAGAGTGGCTTTGGGTTGGGGGTTTCCCAAAGTGTGAAACTGACCTCCTCTAGGTGTGAATCTGGAGGATAAAGGTGGATTTATCATGAAAAATGTGTTGGTCAGAATCGACACTGAGAAGGTGAGGGTATAGGATGAAACTTGAGCAGAAGCTTGTCCATCGGGTTGGTTTCTCCACCAAGAAGCAACAAGATTAGACCCAGGGTTAAAATAAGGAATGCCTCCCATAGTAGGAGTCATTCGAGGGATCTTAGAGCCACCAAATGAGAATGGAGTATAAGGAGGAGTTGTTCCCCCGAGTCCAATGCTAGCATTAGGGCCAACAAATGGGATGGAGTTTGAAAACTGTGAAGTAAAATTCGGCATACCATAGGAAAAAGGACTAGAGGCCATAGGGATGGATTGAACATTAAAGCTCGGTGAGTGACCAAGAGACCCAAATGGGTTCATGGAAATAGGTTGAGCATTCACTATAGGATGGGCAACAGTGATGATAGGTGCCTCTGGTACTACAACCATTTTGGTTGCAGGAGTCGAAGGGGTGTCGTTAAATATGGTAGGTGTGGGAGTTGAGGGGCTCCCAGTATTTTGATGACTCAGTTCAGTATTCATCCTTGTAGAATCACAAGTCTAAAAAGTGGAGGTGTGTGTACCACATTTAATAACTCTACTCCTTTTAGAAGGAAAAGACTCAAAATTTGGTGGTAACTGTAACAAGCAGCGAGATCGGTGGGGAATATTTTTTGACTCCATGATGACTTAAGACACAAGATATAGAAACAAATCCTAAGTCCAACAAGTAATCAAAGAGCACACAAAAAATAATCAAATGGACAATATGCACACAAATAGGATAAAGTGGGTGAAAGGGGCCTCCCTCCCTAAAGTAGGTATGCCTCGCCTAAGAGGGGCCTTCGACTCCCTGCTATAGATCAGAGGTAATAGAATTATTTATAAGGGCCCTCATGGGATTAATAGCTAGTCGGTCAAATCCCCCCGGAGAGGTAATCCTCCATAAAATTGGTTGTGTGTTTTCCGACCCTTATCTGACCCAGGGTACCTACAGAATAGCCCCTTCAAGTAACATATGTGGCACCTAATTCAATCAACTAAGAAACCAAGGTATAACCGATGAAAAGGCGAGGAGTCATAAGTCAAGTCCACCATATGGGCATGGTATCAAAGCCTGATACCTTGAAAGAACTACCTCTCATGGACGTAAGGGAACTAATAAGATCCCCATATATGAATAGATCCCCATATATGAATATATCCCCATAAATATCTCTGATGCTAAGAAGGTATCGGGGGGATATACTTTCAACTGACCTCATGCAACCTCATGATTAACTCTAGTGTAAGCCAAGCCTCTTGATATTAATGATTATACAGTGGATTTCTCCACTCCCTTAGTCAGACACATATGTTGATTTAATAGCCTTGGAAAAGTTTACTCACAAAATCCTATTCCAAGGCACCAAATCCTAAGCTAGTTTGTGCACCCAAGAAAATAAAATCGTTACTAATCAGTTTTAAATTATAGCGTTAATTTTAATGGTCGTACTTACTCAAAAGGTGCGGTCATTGTTGGTCTCCAGTTTTGACCATGTTTTTGCCTATATTATATCACAAAGACCTCCATTTCCATACCCAATACCACCCCTTTTGGCCTTGCTATGACACACTTGACATCTCTTTACCACTCAATGGGGCTACTCAAGGTATTTTTACGTTTCAAGTTATTTTTATGTATTTTGATGCTTTAAATTAATATTGAAACTAATGTAGCATGAGTTAGGTACTATTTCTATTTGAACAGGATTTGCGAATACCAGGTACCAGCTCGCACCTCGTGGAGATACCAACGAAGCTGCTAACGATCCGCGCGTTATGGCCAGAGTGGGAGACAGTGCGATTTACATGATAGATGGAGTCATCACTCATATGCTGATTCAAGGCGAAATTATAGAACTAATTTGTTAATACTTCATGACTCACACTTCGTGACACTGCGTGTCACAAAGATGTGAAGACCGTTTTTTAACTGATTTCGAGTTATTTTCGGATCTGGGATCCGTTTGAATTAATGTATTGTTGCTTTAAACTATTTTTGAGGGAGATCTATATAAACAGAAGATCACTCCTAAGAAAAATTGGGATATGTTATGTTGCTTTACTGTCATACGATTTGAGTTATTTTTTTTCTGAGTAAATGGAGCGTGAAGCATGAACAGTGTTGGCATAGAATGATCTAAGTAGTTCTGGTTGTTCCTTTCGGTGATTGCACCTCTTGGTTGGGCCCGCCAACAAGTTCAAGTCGCTGCTTTTCTCTGCATTAGATTTAGTTTATTTCAGTATCATGCATGTTAGCTTATTTGAATTTGAGAATTAACTTGTTCATATTCTTGCTTAATTATTCTTCAACTGTATCGTTTCCATCATATTAATATCTTCTACGTTGATGAATGTTGAAAGAATGGTTGATTCCTATAGAATTTAGGGCATGAAATAGGTTTGCTTTGTTTCCAGTTTTCAATCTGAACGTAACTTAGAGTTTGAATTTACTTTGTTTTGATTAAGATAGTTAGTTTACTTTTCTTTTCTAGGATAGTTAGGTTGCAATTGAATTAGAGGAAGCTTCCAGTACCAGTAGGGTAAGTAGGATATTTCTTTATTTTTCCTGCACCATAGATTTAGATTTATTTTCGATGTTTAAATTAAAAGAATTTTAGGAAATAATCTTTTTGTTATGGATTAGATAGAAATAGTGATGATAGATGATTAAAGATAGTGGTAGATAGTCTTGTGAAATCACATTAGAGTAGAAATAGAAGCACCTGCACTTGAGCATAGGACTGTTTGTTGTTGATGAATTAAATAGGAGATGATAAGTTTTAAGATAGTCATTAGGATTCAGTTTCTAAGAGTGAGTATGT
Organism: Picea engelmannii; assembly: GCA_009831015.1. Taxonomy (NCBI): domain Eukaryota; kingdom Viridiplantae; phylum Streptophyta; class Pinopsida; order Pinales; family Pinaceae; genus Picea; species Picea engelmannii. The sequence goes on from ML797626.1 coordinate 518,105, forward strand.
GTTTTCTTCTAAGAATAGTCTTTAGATAGGGATTAGAATCTTACCCGCACATACAGTGTAGCAGCTCTAAGTTTACTTACCCTGGTTTGAAAATTCAGTGTTTCAGGTCATTAAATCTTTAATATAGCAACCTGACATTTTTTGCGTTGTTGTCGGGGAGTTGTTTAAAAGGTAAGTTAGATATTTGTCTTCATTAGTTTTAGAATGCACTCAGTTTGGTGTGGTATGTTAGTAGGTTGATAGTAAGAGGAGTTGTGGAAACAAAGGGGTGAAAACCGACATATCAGTTATCACATGTACTCTGAAACTCAATCTTAGTTTCTTTTCCTTCCATTTAGCATGACTTCATGAGAAATATAGATCATAGAGGTAGATTTAGGAGAAATATAAAACCACAAAAAGAATAAACCTCCACCCAAAAAGCAATAGAAACTGAGACTGAAACTCTGGCTGAGGAAACCATAGAACAAAACCTAGAACCAGGAAACACCATACATCAACAAACTCAAAATCCTGGTGATCCAGCCCTAGATGATACAGTTGATCCAGAGAAAATACAAGCTCTTCTCGGGAACCCTAACTCTGTAGTTTCACAGATAACAACTACAACTGTGGAATCAAACGCCATAGGATCCTCAAAAGAACTAATAGGGGATAACAATTCTGATAAAAAGAATCCAGAAAGGTGGGATTTTACACCCTCACCAAAGAAAGATCCAATTACATACACAATTCTTGGTAATCCTTTTAACATGGGAGAAAGAGGGAGAGACTTACATGGGGAACTTCATATTGAAAATGAAGGTGAAGAACAAGCAGAGAATGAGCTAACACCAGAAACCACCTTTGAGTTTCCTATTTTGGATTTAGTCCAGGATGTTAATATGAAAAATATCCCACTTTCAGCACTACCAACCTTCCATGGGAAAAATAGTGAAGACCCAGATGTCTTTCTTTTTGAGTTCGACATCCTGTGCAGGAGTTATAACTATCTCCAGGATGCAAATAAACTGAAATTATTTCCTGCCACCCTGAAAAATTCTGCATTACATTGGTTCATGAGTTTAGGAGAATACAGCATTAGATCTTGGGAAGATATGAAGGAAAAATTTTTAAAGAAGTACCAGGACTATTGCAGAACTGAGGATTCTAGGAATGACATCTTCAAAATGCAACAACAAGATGAAGAAAGCCTTGAGTATTTTCTATAAAGATTTACCTATACCCTTCAAAAATCTAAATATAATGATCTCCAGGATGAAGCAATCAAGACTCTTTTCTTAAAAGGAGTTTTGGAGGAATATATTGATACTCTCAATTTAATGGCTTCAGGAGACATTTATCAAAAAAAA
>ML797626.1:538006-558811 GCA_009831015.1 Picea engelmannii
GCTCTTGAACATGACACCCTCTATTCATCATTTGAAATCGGTTTGGGAAATCCATTTGTCTCTCATACGATTCAATAACAACGTCTTTCCATGTGTCGTCTTTGAGTCAATGCTGCCAAATCATTGGTCGTGTCTTCCATATGTTCAAGAGCAGTCCAAACCTCTATTGAGTCGGCCATCTGCAGTTATACTTTCATTCCGTGTCGGCCTTCCCTGTGTCCAAAGTCCAATTGTCACAGGCTCTGTTTCACTTACAAACTCTGTTACTCATTTCATGTCACTGATGTGGGATACATCAAGGCCCTCCTGTGATGAGTCTTATTCTGTCAACTTCAGCACATTATCCAGAATCAAGACTTAGAAATTATTCAGTACCTTGAAGCTTGCATGCCTCAATGGCAAGTTTCTCGCTTTCGACAGTGGGTTTACATCACTGACCTCTGATCGAGAGATTTCGTCGAGTGTTCGACATCAACTCATTTATTCACAGTCAATGGATTGTACTATCGTACCTTGGGATTCATTGACATTAATGGTGATTTCCCTCGCACTTGTTAATGGTATACATCAATGACCAGTAATCAAGTGGTTTCCACCATGTTCGACTTCAACTCATGTAATCACATGGTCAGATTCGTACTTTGGGTGACGATATTGAAGACCCTGGATATCATCTTTGTGATCCAGGTTGCGATGGAGTATACATGATTTATGACACATAGATCCACTGTGTATGATTCATGGCTATGTCGTCTTGACTGAAAATTTGTCACACAGATCCATAGTGTATTCAGGTGGCTGTGCTATATAGTGACGGCATGGATCCACAGTGTGTGATTGGTGGCCATGACCTTGGTTTATGATGTCATCCATCTATGATCTAAGGATGGGAATGCCTACCTCCGAATTGATACATATGATATTATGATGATGCTTGGATGTTTGTAGGTCTCTGATTAGATGTGCTTTTGGTTCTTGACACACACATGCAGCTTACAAAGTCTATCGACTGTCACTGGTTCCGCTCTCAGACTTTGGGGGGCATTCTGTTATCCACAAATTTTGTCATTGTGATGGTGTCATGATGATGTCATGATGATGGAAAATCAAGCTCTTTACCAAGGACACTTTCCTCAGAAAAGTTACAGTTGTCTTCTTCCAGCATTCATATTTTGAAACATGTTCGCAGGCTGTTTATACATTCACCTGCGGGAATTCTTGTTTCCCGCAGGCTACCTTAAGCTAGGGTGCGAACTTCTCGCACTGTACTCATGGTTAGGGTGTGGACATGATTTTAAAGGGGAAAAAGATAAAGATCCCGAACCTTCTAGAAGGGAATCTTCTAGAAGGATGAGTTGGCTTTCGAGTGGTTACTCAAGTACTGTCATTCCAGAAATCTTGGGATCATTCCCTATCCAAGTAACTAATCTATCTCTTCCTATATATTGAGGAGATTGCTCATGGAAAAGGTTAAGTTAAGAAGTTTAGCAAGTTATCAAGAGATTGATTAGAGAATTAGTGCAAGACTATATGGAGGACTGATGCTACAGCAGCAAGAGACAACAGCAAGGTTATCACATGTGGTTGATTTTCTTCATGCATGAGAAAGTGTGTGTGTGAGAGCTAGAAGCCATCGAAAGGAGACCTATGACATCAAGGCTCAGGTTGTAAGTTTCTCTTTCAATTAATGGAATACAGTAATATGTCCCTCTCCCATAAAGATGATGTCACTTTATTACATAATTCCTTGATCATATGTATAGACTAGTCATTGAATATCTTAATCTGCCTTTACTTTGATTGGTTCGTTTTGTTGTGATCTGGATGGGACGAGAGCATTGGAGAAAATATTGGAACAACAGAGACATAAGGAAAGAGACCATAAGGTATGTTCATAACCCTTATCTCTTAGTTCGTTCAATAGGCTAGATCTAGGGAAAGTGTATTATTCTGTTTTGTTTTGTTCTAGATACCAGGTGGATCTAGGGAGGTTGATTTGTGTCTGCACTCATGGACTTATCCTATAACATCAGCACCTTATCTGGAGCAGAGATTAGATATTATTTAGCACCCTGGACTCTGCATGCCTCAATGGCAGATGCCCTTGCTAACAACCCTAGGAATACACCAATGTCTCTTGGTTGATAGATCCTACAGGTGACTCGACACCAAGACCTCTATTCGTACCTGTTAGGATGTGCTGTAGGTACCTTAAGGCCCATTAACATCACTGGTGGGTCATCTCGCATCGGTTAACGGCATTCATTAATGGTCGGTAATCCCATGATTTCTGTTTGTGTTCGACTCCAGAACATTCATTCACACAAATCAGAATTGTACCATGAGTTAGAGCTTTGAAGCTGTTGAAGACATGATTTCAGTTGATCTTTTTCAGGACAGAACAAAAGCCAGGTTCAGGGATCATCATCAGATAATTTGTTGTTATGAATAGGAAGTTTTTCTCAGCAGGATATTATTGGTTCAAATTTCTCTACAGATTCTTAATTGTTCCATCAGTACCAGTCAGTACCAGCACAGAGTTCATCAGCTACAGTGGTCATCAGAAATACAGGAGCAATTACAATTTTCGTGCCCTTCAAATCCAGACTTGACTTCAAAAGAATAATTCTACAGCAAGAATTGCATAACAAAGGGTATAGGTAATTTAACTCATGTATGCTTAGTTCATGTTGATTTACTGTATTAATTTTCATATTAATAGTTTGAACTAAGAATGCCTTGTTTACTCCATAATGTTTCATCATACCAATGACTTGTACCTAATGAACCAACCCACCTCGACATTTCATATCATGAAAATGCACAACATTACCAGAGCTGAGTTCGACATGACTCGTATATGATAACACTCTGCACTCATGTACGGCTATCATCATTTTCCTACACACCATCGATCCCCACGACAATTCAAATGTTCTCCTATGATTTTTCTCCCAACTACATCCTTCATCACATTCTCTTCCTTCGTCGCCCTCATCCAAATTTCACTGCTCACTTATAGACCTTCCCTGTGATATCAAGTGGAACCATGGTGAAAAATCACCATGAACCGGAGACATATGCAGACTTAGAGGCCCTTCTGGAGTATGAGGCAACCAAAGATATTTTTAAGAAAGAAGGATGGGATCCGTTTCTAAAGAAATTCGATGGATATAATGATGCAATTACGCTTCAGTTTTCTCTGCATTTTCAGGGTGGGTTTTCTAAACTGGGCGAGCTCGAGTTTGAATTCACAGAGAAATTCATTTCAGAAGTAATTCAACTGCCCACCACTGGTCAGAGATGGACAAAGGGTCAGCCTGTTGACAAGCAGCTCTGCACGCAGCTTTTGAAACCACAGTACCGGGAAACACAGTGGTCAGAGGGGACATCGCGGTCATGGTTAGAACCACAGTGGGCTCAGTTGTTAGCCATCCTCCAACGTTACCTCACGTGTGAAGGACGGTATACAATCGTATTTCCCTGCCATGCCCGACTCCTGTTACACTTCAAAGGTAATCATCTGCTGAACATACCCTTCTTTCTGTTGAAAATTTTAAAGAAGATGGCCGAACAGGTCCGAAAGGCCAAAGATTTTCGAGGAAGTCTATTTCATTTTGGTCTTGTTAAGATATTGATTAAGTCTTCACTGTCCAAGAAGCAAGAAACTTGGGATATGTTCACTGTAAAAACCCTAGCCTCTGCCAAGTATAAAGATAGGAGTGTTAAGCCTGCTCCCCCATAGAAGAAGTTGAACTCTAGGAAAAAGAGGGTTAAAACCCCGACCAAAGTCTGTGCTGAACCTAAGAACATACCCGATAGCACAATTGAAGCCAGTGCTAGAGACCCTGATTCAGAACATTCATTTGATGCTCATGGGTATGATGGAGTGGAAACCAATAATGAAACTGTGAAGAACACTACTCCTACAGAGGCACATGTTGAAATTCTGAATTCTTCCCTAACTGCTGTGAACATTATTGACGTGGAAGAACTGGCAGAGTTGACTGACAAACCTAGGAGAAATCCAAAACAAAAATGTAAAAGCACATTGTCAGATATGGATAACTCTGTGCCCAGTTACCCACCACAGGAGAGGTTAAAAAGTGTAGATGATCATGAGGAGGATCTAGAGCCCTCTGAAATGACTTGGACTCTGTCCCAATTAATTCGAAAAACCCATAAAGTGGATCGGCAGGCTACTGCACCTGAAGGAATTGAGCAGAATGAGCCAATTCGAGTACCAACAGATACCCCTGCTCGGATACAAAGAGAGTTCACTCATGAACCTAGTCTAGTTGACAATCCCGATCCAGTTGACACCTATGAATGAAGTCCAGATGAGTTCACTCCTGAACTTAGTCCAGATCATAATTCTGATCCAGTTAACACCCCTGCTCAAAGTCCAGAAAAATTTACTCACGCATCCATTCCTCAACCACAACCAGGACATGATAAAACATTTGAAACCTACTGTGAAATTTCCTCTAGTCGATCCTTGAAACCAATGGTATCCAGACTAGAAAGCAGGAATAACAGGTTGAAAGAAAAGCTACAGGAATACACTGTATTGGACCGACATATCAAGACAGAGAATGAACTCATGAAAGTCAGGGTAACTCATCTCTTGTCTAAAATTGAAAGATTAAAACAGAAGAATAAGGGTCTTTTCCAAAGGAACAGGAAACTACAGAAGACTGCTAGAAATCATATTATAATCAACCGAGTCCTCAAGAAAGAAATCAGAAATATGAAGAAACAGGAGAGGTTACAAATGTTGGTTGCAGTTGCTGCAACGCTCTGATTGCTATCAGTCTTTGACTTTTTTGTTGCCTGAGGACAGGCAAAGACTTCAGTTTGGGGGCATGTTGGTCTCCAGTTTTGACCATGTTTTTGCCTATATTATATCACAAAGACCTCCATTTCCATACCCAGTACCACCCCTTTTGGCCTTGTTATGACACACTTGACATCTCTTTACCACTCAATGGGGCTACTCAAGGTATTTTTACATTTCAAGTTATTTTTATCTATTTTGATGCTTTAAATTATTATTGAAACTAATGTAGCATGAGTTAGGTACTATTTATATTTGAACAGGATTTGTCAGTACCAGGTACCAGCTCACACCCCGTGGAGATACCAACGAAGCTGGTAAATATCTGTGTGTTATGGCCAGAGTGGGAGACAGTGCGATTTACATGATAGATGGAATCATCACCCATATGTTGATTCAAGGAGAAATTATAGAACTGAGTTGTTAATACTTCATGACTCACACTTCGTGACACTGCGTGTCACGAAGATGTGAAGACCGTTTTTTAACTGATTTCGAGTTATCTTCGGATCTGGGATCTGTTTGAATTAATGTATTGTTGCTTTAAACTATTTTTGAGGGAGATCTATATAAACAGAAGATCACTCCTAAGAAACGTTGGGTTATGTTATGTTATGATACACATTTCTTAATACAATCTGCCTTTGCGTTATGTTACTTTACTGCCATACGATTTGAGTTATTTTTTTTCTGAGTAAATGGAGCGTGAAGCATGAACAGTTTTGGCGTAGAATGATGTAAGTAGTTCTGGTTGTTCCTTTCGATGATTGCACCTCTTGGTTGGGCCCACCAACAGGTTCAAGTCGTTGCTTTTCTCTGCATTAGATTTAGTTTATTTCAGTATCATGCATGTTAGCTTATTTGAATTTGAGAATTAACTTGTTCAGATTCTTGCTTAATTATTCTTCAACTGTATCGTTTCCAGCATATTAATATCTTCTATGTTGATGAATGTTGAAAGAATGGTTGATTCCTGTAGAATTTAGGGCATGAACTAGGTTTGCTTTGTTTCCAGTTTTCAATCTGAACATAACTTAGAGTTTGAATTTACTTTGTTTTGATTAAGATAGTTAGGTTACTTTGCTTTGCTAGGATAGTTAGGTTGCAATTGAATTAGAGGTAGCTTCCAGTACCAGTAGGGTAAGTAGGATATTTCTTTATTTTTCCTGCACCATAGATTTAGATTTATTTTCGATGTTTAAATTAAAAGAATTTTAGGAAATAATCTTTTTGTTATGGCTTAGATAGAAATAGTGATGATAGATGAATAAAGATAGTGGTAGATAGTCTTGTGAAATCACATTAGAGTAGAAATAGAAGCACCTGCACTTGAGCATAGGACTGTTTGTTGTTGATGAATTAAATAGGAGATGATAAGTTTTAAGATAGTCATTAGGATTCAGTTTCTAAGAGTGAACCTGTGTTTTCTTCTAAGAATAGTCTTTAGATAGGGATTAGAATCTTACCCGCACATACAGTGTAGCAGCTCTAAGTTTACTTACCCTGGTTTGACAATTCAGTGTTTCAGGTCATTAAATCTTTAATATAGCAGCCTGACAATCATGAAACTAGTGATTTTATGACTCAGCAAGTAAATTAAATGAATATGAATACAATGCAAAGTCCTAACTTCAATTTCCAACGAATGATATGCTTCTTAAAATGCAATTTTCAATTCAATTCTTCAATTCTAAATAAAAATGCAATCTTTCTTTACATGGACTAAGATAAATGATGACGACTCCAAAGATCAAAATGCCAATCAATGTAAAATGCCTAATATTTTTGTATTTTCAATATAAGAAAAATGAAAATGCATGGACTGAACAACATCTTGATATATAAAGACTCTACTGTGTATAGACAGAGACAACCCAAGTAGGATATCAAGGAAAAAAACACCCAGCCCAATTTACAAGGACAATCAAAATGAAAAGGTGATGAGAAAGGCACTGCCCAAAAATTCAACCAAAGACAGGTTTCCTGTCATCCCACGGACACTTAATAGTCACTACAGAGACCCAAGATGACTCAACAATCATCAACACCTACCCAGCAACCACCAAACCCAGCGAGCAAGAAAAAAATATTGATGTACGCGACTTTTTAAGGGAAAAGCGTGTATGTATGCAACTTGTAGACGGAAAACACACATATTTGCACGACTGTCAAGAAAACAACCACGTATATGTGTCAAAAACATAGCTACGCTAAGGAGAAGGCTAAAAGACTCAGTCCTAGAGTGAACGGAGATTGTCAAGAAATCATACGACAAGTAAATCAATATGAAAGAGAAAAATCTAAGGATAAAAACACTCCAAAACCCAAGAAAGAAGAATCAATCCCCAGTATGGTCGCCAATTCTGTTATGAGGAAAATCTCTCTATGGTTAGGGGAAAACCACAATAGATGGAAATTACTGCAGAAATAAACGTTGTTCTCAAGTATGCTATATATACAAATATGCTAGAAAGACAATATAAAAGGCCTACCTCATCCAGACGTTCAATGAAGTCCACCGTTGAGCACTCGACCCAGATAATTACACCTACAACTAGTCCTCAACAACCAAGCAACGCAAGCATATGGTGATAATATATGATGTTATCACATTCAATTGCATAATATATAACATCCCTGACCATCCATGCCAGGATGCGCTATGCCATAGATCTCTTACTGTTCTCTCTACAAAACATACTATAACATACCCAACATCCAACTGAGTTATGCCACATAAATTTTTTGAACTGTTATGCAATTAAAATATACACACACAAAAATTTTGCGGAAGAATTTTATATAAAACGTAAACATACAAATACATCTGTAAATACACAGACTCACATTGAAATAACAGTAAGCATATACATGCAGCATATACAGACAATACCCATAAAAATAAACACAGTTATAACTGCACATATGATAACCCATAAAAATAAGCACATAAACAAAAATGCAACATGTAAATTTATCACACAATTGGCACTTATCTTGGTAAGAATTGCACCAACTGCGTGTAGACCTTCCACAAAACTCCCAGGCTTAGACCACATTTTTCATCACTCTCTACAGTGAGTCACCCCCGAGCTGGGACTAAACTCCACCCGGGTAAAGGGATTCCTAACCAAGCTAAAGGCTCATAGACAATAGGAAATACTTTGTCTCAGGTGTCAACTTAAACTAACAAACTACAGTCCCTCATTCCCAACATGCATGTCCCACCCAGGAAGTGTGCCCCGTATCTACTCAATAGTCCTTTGGCTGCCCCACTTCCTTTCCGGGCTTCAGCAATAATCCGGACAGGAAGTCTCAGAGCAATGTAGTTGCAGTTTAGCACCTTTAGGAAATCAATTCCCAACAATTCTCTCACCCAGAGAATTGCTCACGGGCCTAACAACCCACCTCTTCAATATCCCACGGGCCAAACAACCCGCTTCTCCAGTCCGACTCCCAAGCTAAAGAGATACACCAACACAAAAAATGGCTATGGATATAGGTTAAGGTACAGTCATGAAGATACGAAGGATAGCTCAATGGGTGTGTGCATGCTCATGGATGATTGACTAGATAACTGAATGATGGAAGGAATGTTGGAGAAGATAATGGAAAATATGATGGAGAATATGGAAAAATGAACTAAGTCCCAACAATATGTATGCATGTCCCCAACTTGACAATTTTCATGCTGGGAGCTACTTTGGCCCACTTGTCCCCAACTTTAGAACTTAGGATAAAATAATTATCCATACTTTATGATTTAAGAAATATTAATATAATATTCCTTTTTGTCTTAAGCTCCCTCACTTATCCATTTTCCTTAACTTTTAGACCCCTCCCTTTCCCTAACCAGTGGAGTTTAGTCCCCCAGCTCTTTTATCGTGGTCGGTCTACGTGCAACGATGTATTTATATTAATTATGAGACATACAAAAATATAGGCGCACTGGCCTTTAACATATAGGTTCTCCAGCCTCATCAAAACATAATCATCCTAGATTATAATAACTGGCTCACCAGCCTATAATACGCAACATATTAACAAAAGGCTACTTGGCCTCAAAATCACGCACACTTATGTTATTGTGCACGATATCCTAGAATGTGCAAACTTCCTCATTTTACTGCGCAATACATGCACGCACTATGCCATGAAATGTGCATACAAAATGTGATATCAAACAACTCAACAACTTAAGTACATTTTCATTTACATTTTCAATCGGGTTCAGCCTTAGGGATATTACAATCCCCTCCCCTTATTTATGCATTGTCCTTAGTTCATCATGTACACATATACAACAAAATTTCAAAATTCTTCAAAATGGTGTGGGTATTATGCCCGCATTGCATCCTCATTCTCCCAAGTAGTGTCCTCAGGACTGTACCAGGTCCATTGGACCTTTACAAACCCTATGGCTCGATTTCAGAGATTTTTTGTTTTCCAGTCTAGAATGCGTACCAGATGCACTTGAAAAGTGCCTTCTTGCTCCACCTGAATCACATTCCAATCAATAGCATGATTAGCATTAGGTATATATTTCTTGAGTAATGATACATGGAATACATTATGAACATACATAGATGTAGGTAATGCAATTATATAATCTATTGGACCAATCCTCTCTAGGATTTCAAACAGCCCACAATAACGAGCTGCCAGCTTTGAACAATTTCCCAGCCAGCTTTGAACAATTTCCCAGCTTCAGGGAACTTCTATTTTCTTTCACTTTCAAGAATACATGATCACCCACTTTAAATTCCTTGTGAGTTCTGCCCTTATCAGCATAAATTTTCTGCCTGTCTTGGGTAGCCTTTAAATTTTTTTTATTTTTATTATTTTCTCCTCCATTTCCCTGAGAAAATCTAGCCCAACCAATGATATGTCTACTTGTTTATCCCATCTTACTGGTGTGTTTCACTTTTTGCCATAAAGTGCCTCAAATGGGCTCATCTTTAGAGATGCTTGGTACCCATTGTTATAAGAAAACTCTACCAAGTGTAGGTAGTCTTCCCACTTTGATGGTTTATCCATCCCATACATCCTCAACATATCTTCAATCACTTGATTTACCCTCTATGTTTGTCCATCTGACTCTGGATGATAAGTTGTGCTAAAATTCAAATTTGTTCCAAATCCATTAAATAATCCTTTCCAAAATTTTGAGGTAAATTTTGGATCTTTGTCAGACAAAATTGTCTTGGGTATGCCATGTAATCTAGCAATTTACTTCATATAAACATCAGCAGTGTTGGATGCCTTGTGAGTGAGCTTAACTAGAACAAAATGGGCAACTTTAGTAAGCTTATCCACCACTACCATGATAGAATCATGTTGCTTGTTTGTTCTGGGAAGTTTGGTGATGAAATCTATTGTTACAAATTCCCATTTCCACTCATGGATGGGTAATGGTTGTATCAAACCAATTGGGTGTCTATGCTCAACAATTACCTTTTGACATTCCAAACATCTGGCAATAAAATCAACAACCTCTTTCTTCATGCCTAGCCAATAATATTGGCTTTTGACAGTTGCAATAGTTTTCTGATAACCTGGGTGCCCAACATAAGGTACATTATTCATTTCTCTCAATATCACATTTTTCAATTCCTGAGAATTTGGTACATAAATTATGCCCCTGTACATGAGAATTGCATCATTTTCTAGATTATATTCCTCAATTTTTTGTTGTAAATTACCTTGCTGTAATTTTCCTACTAATTCCTTGTATTGCAAATATGATTTGGTAGCCTCTATAATTTTGTATTTCAAATCTGATTGGTATATGCTAATGGTTGTATCATGCAATTCATGTACTCTTTTGCTGAGTGCATCAACCACTTTGTTCTCTTTTCCCTTGATATGCTTTATATCAATGTCATATTCACTTAGAAATTCTAACCATCTGGTTTTCCTAGCGTTTAGAGTTGCCTGATCAAATAAATATTTTAGACCATTATGGTATGTTCTTAGCTCAAACCTTTTCCCCGTGAGGTAGTGTATCCATTTCCTCAAGGAATGCACTATGGCTGCCAACTCTAAATCATGAGTGGCATAGTGTCTTTCATGCTCCTTCAACTTCCTTGATTCATAACATATAACAAATCCATTTTGAGTGAGGACTCCACCAAGTCCTTCTTTACATGCATCTGTGCATACACTGGAGTCTTTATTTGGTACTGCAATCCTTAGTATTGGATCACTTGTTAATAATTGTTTCAAGTGTTGGAAACGCTTTTCACAATCCAATGTCCACTGAAAATTCACACCCTTTCATTGCAAGGAAGTGATTGGGTGTGCAATATTTGAAAATCCTTCAATAAATATCCTATAGTAGCCTGCAATGCCCATGAATGATCTGACATCTGTCACATTATTTGTCCCTGACCATTCTATAATGGCTTCTATCTTCTCAGGATCCCTTGTTATCCCATCCTTTGAAATGATATGTCCCAAATAATGAATTTTCTTCTGATAAAATGAGCACTTTCTCAATTTGGCATACAACTGATGCTCCCTTAACACTTGCAACACCATCCTCAAATGATGCTCATGCTCTTTTTCTGACTTGGAATATATAAGAATTTCATCCAAAAATAGAATGAAAAACTTGTCCAAATATTCTCGGAAAACACCATTCATTAAGCTCATGAAAACAGTTGGTGCATTTGACAACCCAAATGGCACCACTGTGAACTCATAATGACCATACCTTGTTCTGAAGGTAGTCTTTCTAGTATCTTACTCCTTAATCCTTACCTAATGGTATCCTGACCTGAGATCTATCTTTGAAAATATCTTTGCATCCTTCAATTGATCAAAAAGATCATCAATCCTTGGCAGAGAATACTTGTTCTTAACATTCACTTTATTCAACTGTCTAAAATCAATGCACAATATTAACGTTCCATCTTTTTTCTTCACAAACAAGACTGGGGGACCCCAAGGTGACACACTTGGGAATATATACCCCTTCTTCATAAGTTCTTCAAGATTCATTTGCAACTCCTTCAAATCCAGTGTACTCATTATGTAAGGAGTCTTTGACACTGGAGCTGCTCCAGGCATTAAATTTATAGAGAAATCAATATCTCTCTTTGGGGGTAGTCCTGGTACCTCCCTGAACACATCTTCAAAATTTTCCAAGACTGCATAATCTTCCAAATTTGGCACCTTATATTTAGGTGTCTCTTCCATATGTGTTGCAAATATTTGACACCCTTTTCTGTAACCTTTCTTCAGTTGCAATGCTGAAATTTCTTGAATGGTTATTGCCCTAGGAAATCCCTGCACCCTCCTTAGGTTTCTTTCCTCATCCAAGCAAGTAAATGCCTTGTTATGATAGTCTAGGATGGCATGATGTTGTTCCAACCAATCCATCCCAATTAGACAGTCATAGGAACCTAAAGTCAAGATGTTCAAATCTTCCATGGTGTTGAGTCCTTTCATGTCCATAAGACATGACTTAACCATCTCATTAACTTTTCTTTTGGCTCCTGTAGCTAGCTGCACCAACCAATATTTCCCATGCTTTCTTCTTGGAAAATGCAAAATTTCCACCATCTTAGGATCTATATAACTATGACTAGCTCCTGAATCAATTAAAATAGAAATTGTTTGGTTGTTGATCATACCTTCCACTTCAATCATATGTGATTGATACTCTTCTTTCTTGTTGTCCAGGGCTGCATAGATCCTTGGTACATTTATTCTCATGTCGTCCATTGTTTCAACTTGCTATACATTGTGAAAATTTCTCCCTTTTTCACCTCTTTGAGGACAATCTTTGAACATATGATCTCCTTTACAACCCCAACATCGAATAGGTGGCTGCCTTGGCCTTTGACCCCCTATTTCAATCGTTATGGGCTCTCTAGGAGTTTGTTTCCCCTGTGGATTATTTCTGAAGAATGGTGTCTTAGATCCCTTCTTCCTCTGATCCAACTTGAATTTTTTTTTGTCTTCCCAAGATTTTGGAAAGTTGGCCTTGAATTTTGTTGATCATATAGGCATTTAGCTCACCTTATGGTCTCCTCCAATGTATTTAGATCATAATACTATATTTTGTCACTGATGAATGATGGCAATCCACTCAAATACCTTTGAATCTTAACTATCTAATCCTTGATGAAAGAGACATACTTCATCATTTCTAAAAACCTTATTTCATATTCATATATTGTCATACTCCCAAGCTTTAGTTCAAATAAATCTTTCATTTTCTTGTCATAATATCTCTTAGTCAAGTATTTCTTCTCAAAATACTTCTTGAATTCTCTCCAAGTAACACTTTTCTTTTTAATATGTTGCACCTGTACAAGCTAATCCCACCACATGGATGCCTTTCCCTTGAGTTGGTAGAAAGAAATTCTACCTTCTGCATGAGAATAATAATTATGCAATTGGAAATACTTTCTCATTCCCAACAACCATGTTTCTGCATCCTCATGCTTCTTGTGTTCACCATCAAATGTAGGAGGTTTGATTTTGTTCATTTATCCTTGTAGCTTATCCACCCTATACCTATTATGCTTTCTCGTAGGGTATGGAATTGAGATGATATGTGATCTCTTATTGGAATGCCTCGAGGAGTGATGGTGATGTCTGCTAAGACTTATGGTTCTTATTTTCTCATCAGAAGGTATGTGACTTCCAGATTTGTTTGAGCCACTCTCCTTGTCTAATTTCTTTTCTATTATGTTCAATATCTGCAATAAATTCGTGTTGAAGTCATCCTATTGTTCCTTGTCTTTCATAAAACTTTCATTATCATCTTTATGGCTTTGGATATCCTTCTGCAAATTTTTAATGGTCTCTTCCATATTCATGTTTTCATTCCTTTCATCTCCATGTCCATTGGAGTTTGTTCCTTCAATGAAAAAATGGACATCCATCCTTCTTATCTCATCCTCTTGACTGTAAGTCCCATGTGCCTCCTCCATTCCTATGGACTCTATGTTGATCCTGATCTGATCTAGTTGTTGTTAACTCTACAAAATGTGCAGCCAACAAAACTTTGTCAGGCTAACCATTTCAACAATTTCATGAAATAATATATATATCAGAATTATTTCTTATGATTTAGTAGAAAATGGAATTCCCTTATCAATTTTATGGGTGGATATTTATATTCCACTGTCCAAGACCTTTCCAATGCCTTCTCCCATGCTCAATTCTGAGTCTCGAGCAAAACATTATGGCTATTTAAAATTTTCCCATTAATTTTCCTGTTCATTTTTTTTCAACTTGGCGTAACTCTATGCAATAATTATGAAATTTTGCACCTACTCCATTGGAATTTTTGTAGGATATCAATTGGGTTTCCTCATGTACATCTTATGGTCATTCTCTCCAAGTTTCAGCTCTTTCTAGGTTCTAGGATGCTAGTTACAGCCTGTTGAAATTACAAACCAAAATACCATATTGTAACCGATATGCTACAGGTACCTTCTTTTCCATTTTAAACATTTTTATCATGTCCAGAAGTTTAATTGAGATCTGGGAATGTCTTCTATGGCTCAATATATTTCCATTGACTTCTCTTGTTCCTCAATCTGATTATGGAGCAGAAAGTTATGGCTCTTTGAAGTTAGTTGGGTCTTAAAATTTACCCTTCATTATTTGTGTCGTAACTTCCTCATAAAAGCTCTATTTGACGAATGGTTTACACCATTGGAAATCTCTCTTTGGGATATTTTATTTGAGCTATAGAGACAGAGTGTGCCTTGGCACACTCTGTTCTCATGGTTTTTGCGTTGCTAAAAATTCTCTTAAGGGCCTCAAAAACATGCTACAAAAGGATGATGTTCAAATGATATAAAACGTCGTAGAAAATCGTTGGTTTTCTGTTGTTTTTCAACCTTCAAACAACTTTGCGCGCACAAATTTCAACCTATACACCCATATTTAACATGCACAGAAACATCACAAGGTAAATCATGCTTCATGCACCTATAACCATTGTGTATCACTTCTCTGGCGCGCCAATAACTTTCGCGTACTACTCTTATGTCGCACACCAATATCCACCGTGCACAGTTTTGGTACCGCGCGCTGATATTCCACGCGCATTATACTCTATGTGCTCCAACATGCAAGAGTTTAGTACATCTCCATCGTGCACCAAAACTCTGCACGCACCACTAACTAAGCTGTCACGCGACAACATATACCCACATTGTGCGCACCAACAAAACTCCTCTTCACTTTGCCAACACTGCGCACACCACGCGTGTCATTATTATGTGTGTGCACACTGCGCAATGCTAAATTTAGTGTGTGCTCCTGTACATGCTCATTTTTCCGCACGACGCCAAAATTTTAAGCGCACAACCGCACACCAACATCTTGTTGCGCACTGCCAAATTTTACCTATCACAAGCTTTTCACTGCACATCATGCATTTTTAGTGCGCCCACCTGTGCAGATTCATTTTTATGCACATCAATTCCTTGTGAATTTCGCTGCAGAAGTTGGGAATTTTGGCTTAAATTTTTCCCCAATTTACCATCGACATTTTGCAACTATGAAATTCGTCCAATTTCACCCCAATAACACTAGTTTCACTATAGGTTGACATTTCAGGAACGCATTTACCTAAAATCAATTCACGAATTGAGAATTTTAATTATAAAACTCGCTCCAATTGTCATGGCTTCACTGTAACTTCAAATTCAACCCATTCTAGATCCGAATTTGGTAGAACATATATTAAATCGAGAATATCTCATCACTTGGCCAAATTTCTCCATTTTCTCATGAATTTAACAACATAAATTGGGGCTTTTCCCCAATTCCACCCAATTGTTGTTACCTTTTACCATGGACGCTCTACAAACTGAAATTTGGCCACTTCGAAATAAATCCTCTACAAAATTTCTCTTCAACTCAACTTTCTCGGCCCATCGAGGCTCAGTGTTGAAAACTAAAGCTCTGATACCATATTGTAACATCCTCGATTATCCATGTCGGGCCACACTATGCCACATAACTCTTACTATTCTCTCTGTGGAACATACTGTAACATACCCAGAATCCAACTGAGCTCTGCCACATAAATTTTTCGAACTGTTATGCAATTAAAATATACACACACAAAAATTTTGCGGAATCATTATATATAAAACGTAAACATACAAATACATCTAAAATACACAGATTCACACTGAAATAATAGTAAGCATATACATGCAGCATATACAAACAATACCCATAAAAATAAACACAGTTATAACCGCACATATGATAACCCATAAAAATAAGCACGTAAATAATAATATAACATGTAAATTTATCACACAATTGACACTTATATTGGTAAGAATGTCATCCATTGCATGCATACCTTCCATGAACCTCCCAGCCTTAGACCACACTGTTCATCACTCTCAACAATGAGTCACCCCCAAGATGGGACTAAACTCCACCCGAGTAAAGGGATTCCTAACCAAGCTAAAGGCTCATAGACAACATGAAAGATTATGTCTCAGGTGTCAAATCAAACTAACAACCTACAGTCCCTCATTCCCCACATGTCTGTCCCACCCAAGAAGTCTGCCCCTTCTCTGCTCAACAATCCTTCAGCTGCCCCACTTCCTTTCCAGGCTTCAACAATAGGTCGGACAAGAACTCTCAGAGCACTATAGTTGCATTTTAGCACCTTTCAGAAATCAATTCCCAACAATTCTCTCACCCAGAGAATTGCTCATGGGCCTAACAACCTGTTGTTGGATTGCTGAGAGTGGGGGTGAATCAGTAATAGATCAATTTAATCCTTTTTAACCATATAATCCAAGTGTTATATCAATGAAGCATTATCATCCAATAACTGCAGAGTAAATAAGCAATGAACAAATGAAAAAACACACACATACACAGTATACCAGTGTTTTACATGGAAACCCAAATTGGGAGAAAACTAGAGAATGATTTTTCTTATATGTCTTGAAGAATTACATTCATTGGAAGCACCAACTTCCTTTTTTTTCTAGCTGCAACTGTAAGGAGGCTCCAACCCCCTAGTTTCTCAAGCTACAACCTGAGGGAAGCTCCAACTCCCCAATTCTCTGGCTACAACCAGAAGGAGGCTACAACCCCCTATGTTCTCCGACTACAACCGGAAGGTGGATACAACCACCTTTCCTTGCCCCGTCTAATTTCCCTGAAGTAGAAGTAAAATTATGGAACCACTATCACACTATCATTGTGAGATATACCGCTGTAAAACTATACCAATAAATTAGAATCATGCATCAACCATGCATCAACATGTACCTCAATCTGTAATCAACCTGTACCATAAACAAGTGCATCAACCATGCACCAACCTGTACCAAACAACCGGTAATCAACCTCTACCATAAACAAGTTCATCCAAACATGTACCAAGTATGTACCAATCATTATTCAACTACTCATCAATATGTACCAACATCTTCAACTATACACCTCATGTATGTGCCAACTCATCAACTACTTGTCTCAACCATGTACTCAACATGTACCTCAACCAAAAGACCTCATCAATTTCATCATCCAAATCTGATTTGTAGCTATGTAATACAACTTTTTTATATGATCACATTCCTGCAAACCTTCCTTAACTTTAACAATAAGAGACTAGCATTTTCATCAAATTTTTATTTAGCACATGCCTAGTTTTGCATTAGTCAACAACCCTAACTTGAAGTAATCATAACTTTGTACATGTAATGTATAAATATTTGAATCTGATATACAATGTTCTTCAGTGTTTTTTATGAAATTCCTCCAAGTTTCACTACTTGGAACCTCTCAGAAAAGGAGTTATAGAAAAAATGGCATACCTTGCTGAATTTTGGATTATTCTAGAGAGCGACCTTGTAGAGCGTGCCCCACACTTAATATTTGTTGAAATGATCCAAAAAATTTACACAAAATGTTAAATCTTGTACCCTAACCAACACATTTGGTTTCACTGCATTTGGATCTATTATGAGGAAGTTATGACATTGTTACCCGAAACACCTATTTTTGACTAGTTTCAAGACTAGCCACAAACCCTATTTTCCACGGAGTGTAACTCCCAAAATAAAAAGACCCACAAGATAAATTTTTTACAAAACATACTTGGATATGTTTTCCCAATGGAATAGCAATTTAGCGATCTGAATCATTATATAAAAAAAGTTATAGCGAAAATTGTGAGATGACCTGTAAATAACATACCTTAGAAAGCACCATCAAAAGAATTTATCCTTCCTTGCATTTCGGTCTTCTTTTCTTCACTTTCCTCAGAATTTCGGCTTAGATATCCTTTGTTTACCTCAGAAACCTATAGCTATTCAATATTCTCAAGTGTGATTAAAATTAGAGAGCCTTGTCTCTTATTTATACTTTCCAAGTAGCTTCCTTAAAAACATCTTCTAGGTCACTTCGCCCCACTTTCCTTATTTTAGGGTTAACCCACTTCTAATTTCTCCATTAAATTTATTATTGAAATAATTTATTTTTGTATTCACTTTGAATTATAATACACTCATTACTTCACTTTATTATTTACCTTTTAAAATCTTTTAAACCACTTTGACTACTTTGACCTTTTGGGGCTTCTAGATGACATATGAGGGTCCTCCAACTTTGTAAGGCCATAACTCTCAAACCGTGAGGATTTATGTGACGTTCCACATACCAAAAGAAATGTAATGACATGTAATATCCATATATAATAGTATTATTTGAAAATATATCATAACTCAGACTGTTATCCATCAAACAAACTTGGGTCCATTACCCAAACCTGGGGTCTCCAACTTCTCATGGCCATAACTCTCTAACCGTGAGGAGTTATGTGATGTTCCACATACCACCAGAAATGGAATGAAAATCACTATCCATATAGGATAGTTTACCTAAAAAATTCATTGTCCTTCATCTCATTATTCCACAATTAAGCATGGGTTCTCTTACTCTACAAAGTGTCTTCCCGTGATGGCTTTCACCATAAGGGGGCCACTTTGGAGTTCATACATATTTACTTCTTATCAACCATGACAAGACAATAATGAGTCATATTTACATCAAACAATATTGGGTCCATTACCTGAACCTTTGTGTTGTGGGGCTTTCTTCAAGGGTTGACATTAATGAAAACCAACCTTAATAAAAAAATCTCCCCCTTTGGCATTGATGGAAACACTCTGATGAAATATTGAAATCATATCACTCATGCTCCTCCTGGAACCATGCCTCTATCTTCTGTATCTGATAAATTTTCCTCTATCCTCTACATCTGATAAATCTACTCCCCTTGGAACCATGCCTCTGTCATCTACATCTAATAAATCTTTCCCCCTTTGTCATCAATGGCAAAGTTATCTTTCCATGTGGGGTTGCTCCCCCTAACTGAATTGTCCTCTTATGGTGCTTCTTCGCGTACATATAAGACATATAAGATAAGCATTCAAAAAGCAATCATTTTGGAGTATAAATAACTCCAAGTCTTTGGCGAAGATATTCAAAGGCTTCCCGTGGAAGTGGTTTTGTAAAGATGTCTGCCACTTGTTCTTTTGTGCCCACATACTCAACTCTGATTTTTTTTCTACAACCTGTTCCCATAGAAAGTGATACTTGATTGGAATGTGCTTCATCTTGGAGTGCATCATCGAGTTTTTTGAGATACTGATGGCACTTGTATTATCACAATATATTGGAATGGGCTCATCATACTCAACCTGTATATCTGACAAAGTTTGTTTCATCCAAAGAACCTGTGTACAACATGTTGTTGCTGCAATATACTCTACCTCAACTGTAGATACCATGATTGTTTCTTTCTTAACCATGATACCAAACACTCACCTAAGTAGAGCGTTGCTCCACTGGTGCTTTGTCGGTCATCAATACAACCTGCCCAATTTGCGTCTGTGTAGGCAATAAGTGATAGATATTTTCCTTTTGGATACCATAATCCAAACTCTTTTGTTCCTTTGAGATGTCTGAAAATCCTCTTTACTACTAATACATGTGATTCCTTTGGTTCTGCTTGAAATTGTGCCACCTGTCCAATTGCTTGCATTACATTTGGTTTGGATGTTGTCACATATAGTAGGTTGTCAATCATTGACCTATATTGCCTCTGATCTGTAGACTTCGAATCATCATATTTTCTCAACTTACAACTGGTTTGCATGGGAGTGATAACTGGTTTGCAATCTTCCATTCTGAACCTCTTTAGCATTTCTCTGATATACTTGGTTTGAGAAATTAAAATTCCTTGGTTGATTTGATGTATCTAAATTCCCAGAAAGAAATATAGTTCTCCAAGTAACGAAATTTCAAATTCTTTATGCATGTCTTTTGCAAATTCCTGGCTTAACATGTCATCATCACTACCAAAAATAATATCATCAACATAAACTTCAATAAATAAAATATTACCTTGACTTACCTTGATGTAGAGGTTTTTTTTTGTACTTCCTTTTCTGAACCTTGCCTGCTACAAATACTTATCTAGTCTGGAGTACCATTCTCTAGGAGCCTCTTTTAGACCATACAAGTCCTTCTTTAATTTACATACATAGTATGTGTTCTCTAACAACTAAAATCCTTCTGGTTGTTCAATGTAGACTTCTTCTTCAAGTTCCACATTCATAAAAGATGATTTTACATCCATCTGATATACTTTAACATTTTTGGAGCATGCATAAGCTAAAAGTAAATGGATTTCTTCCATTCTGGAAACTGGAGAAAATGTCTCTTCAAAGACGATTCCTTCAATCTATGCATATCCTTTACATACCAATCTAGATTTGTTCCTTGTAACCTATCCATATTCATTCAATGTATTCCTGAAAACTCATTTTGTGCCAATCACATTCTTATTCTTTGGTCTTGGAACCAATTCCCAAGTGTCATTTTTCTCTATTTGATCCAATTCTTCATCCATGGCCTTATTCCAAAATTCATCCTTGTTGGCTTCTTCAAAA
>ML797626.1:558861-572965 GCA_009831015.1 Picea engelmannii
CTTCAAAACAGTTTGGTTCAATTGTAGATAAGAGTGCTAGGTGTGTTTGTTCTGGTGAATGGATTTTTCTTCTAGTCTCAACTCCTGCATCTTTGTTTCCAATAATCTGATATGAAGGATGATTCTTTTGTACTCGTTTTCTAGGTGTCTTTGGAGATACTTGTTGAACTTTCTCTTCTTCTTCTGTCAAATTCTCTTCATCTTCCTCTTCCTCTTCTACTTCTTTTTCCTCTTCTACTTCTTCTTCGAAAGGTTGTTCCATCGATTCATTTTCTTTTTCCTGTTTCATTGATTGCTACGTTGATGCTTTCCACAATTTTGTTCAATCTCAGATTGTAACACTTGTATGCTTTCCTTGTACTTGAGTAACCAACAAGTATTCCTTTGTCCACACAAGATTCAAACTTTCCCATTCTGCCATCTTCTCTTTTGATGTAGGATTTTCTTCCAAAAACTCTGAAGTGCTTCACATTTGCTGGTCTTCCTTTCCATAACTCGTAGGGAGTTTTGGCAGTGTTGTTTCTGAGCATTAATATGTTTTGAATGTGAATTGTTGTATGCACTGCCTATTTGTTGTGGGTGGGAAATCCCCCCTACGGAATAGCATTAAGGGTTTTATCATGCATGAAGAAATGACCTAAATTCTCCTACTTTTTACCAACATCCCAAGCATGACTCCCATTACTCATATGAAAATACAAGCCTAAAGAGATCTGGATATTGTACCTTAGTTTCTGTGTTTTATGTCGATCCCTTTAACGCTTGGTTGCTCCTTGACTGCAACTCTCCTCCCAATGCTTACCTGCATTCATAAAAGACAAATAAAGAGCTCCACATGCACATAACCTATAAACTAATGGGTTAGAGATTCTATCAAAATATAATAAAATTTAAATATTGATAATTTGATATGGCAGGATGGGAAAAGTGCTTCTTTTATTAATCTCACAAAAGTAACCTTACAATGGTTAGATCAGCCATTGCTCCTTGAATCTGGTCCTAGGCTCCTCTTCAACTGTGCTCCAACTGCTTCTGTATATTCTTCTCTTCACATAATAGTTTCAAAAGGTTGGGGAAAGGGGAATACTAAATCGGGTACAATTTATTTTCTATGATTTTCCTCCTTCCAAATGGGACACCTACCCCTTCTTTTATCAGCTAGAAAGGGCCAGGTATTTGGTCGACTGACCGACTATGGATGGTCAGTTGGTTTAGTTAACTTACCCAAAATTGTGTGTTTCATCTGCAACTTTCCATTTTTCGTGCTTTTTAGGTATACGCGGGCTGTAGTGGGTCAATCAGAGTACACACACGTGCAGTGGTGGAGCAAGGCATGTATGCCTTCAAAAAGAGTGTTTTTTCTAAGAAGTTGTTCAGTAGTGGCTTGGAAAAGAAGTCAAATGAGATGGCCTGATGCTAGGTAAGCATGTCTAGTGCAATTTAGGGTTATAACAGATCCCCCTAATGTGTGAGGTCAGAAGAGCATCTAATGGCCGAAATACATTATTAATCTTCACGAACGTACCAAACAAGTAAGACCAGGAACCAGAATTCGAGAGGTGACATCTACAAAATAACAATTGTCTCACCGAGGAGGGCATACCCATGCTTGGAATGAAATAAAATCATGGATACCAATCAAATACACTGTATATGCATGTCATATAACTATATAAAGTGTAGCCGAGAGAAATACACAGGGGATCTACATCTCGAAATAAAAAAAGATATACATGCATAGCATCCATCTTCAAGAAGCAAATAAGGCCTGATGGCTAGATATGAGGCCTTCAGAGCTCGAGAAACAACTTCAAAATCTTCACAAATCGGGTGGGAGTGTAATATGATTGTACTACTTCACTACCCAGAGGTCTTTGACAGCTTGTCAGGAACGGACTAGAGGGTTTTGATGATCAGGTTGAGGGATTCATGGATTTTGAACAAAGACTTGATTGGGATTCCGGGCATGGGGGGTAGAGATAATCTGCAGAGGGGGGTGACTCAAGTGTGGTAATGAATCAAGCATGATAATAACTTCCCTTGGACAATAGCATGGCAAAAAATGAGACTCAGGTAGCATGATATTTTGACATAAGTTTACGATGCAGGAGGCACCACAAACTCTACATATGTTTGAAAGAAGAACCAAACGGAGGAGGAAACAACTCTATGTAGCAGGAATAGCTTCTAAAGGTCATATTAAATCCCAGGGCTTGACAAACAAATGAAAGG
Source organism: Picea engelmannii (assembly GCA_009831015.1). Taxonomy (NCBI): domain Eukaryota; kingdom Viridiplantae; phylum Streptophyta; class Pinopsida; order Pinales; family Pinaceae; genus Picea; species Picea engelmannii. The sequence goes on from ML797626.1 coordinate 561,094, forward strand.
ATGTTATTTGTCCAAGGGTGACTCATTGTGCTACCAATAAAAAGAAAATACTTTTCCCTTCCTCTTTTTGGGGTGTATTTGATTTTTTTGTCTTTTTCAACAATTTTGGAAAGATTGAAAAAGATTAAATGAATGCTACGTTACAAAGGAGGATTGAGCATCACAAACATACTAGTTCCAAGTACATGAAACACAAGGATGCTCAAGGAAAAGGGACATATGCAGGAAAAGAATACTCGGGAAAAATCCTCCATGGGCCAAAGGTGTTAAGACATAGAGGCAAAGTTCTATAGGGCTTGCATATAAGGCATGCTTCAGATGGTTCAGTTGAGAGAAATATGGAGCTGGCATTAGGCCAAAGACACGGGTATGAAAATGTGATGTTATTTGTCCAAGGGTGACTCATTGTGCTGCCAATAAAAAAAAAATACTTTTCCCTTCCTCTTTTTGGGGTATATTTGATTTTCTTGTCTTTTTCAATAATTTTGGAAAGCTTGAAAAATATTAAAAGGATGCTACATTAAAAAGGAGAATCGAGCATCACAAACATACTAGTTCCAAGTGCATGAAACACAAGGATGCTCAAGGAAAAGGGACATATGTAGGAAAAGAATACTCGGGAAAAATCCTCTATGGGCCAAAGGTGTCAAGACATAGAGGCAAAGTGCTACAGGGGGCTTGCATATAAGGCATGCTTCAGATGGTTCAGTTGAGAGAAATATGGAGCTGGCATTAGGCCAAAGATGGAGGTATGCAAATATGATTAATAAGACACACAATGGTAATGTCCTTCGATGTAATTTTAACAAGCCTAGAGAAGGTAAGCTCGATGGTTTTTCATATTTAGAGAGTCTAAAAAAATGTAAAAGGAGACTCTGGTGGGGTACCTTTTTCACAAATAGTCTAGTTGGATCCAAAAAAGGGGTAAAATAGCACCGACCAGACGTCTATTCAAAACCATTTTAACGAGTGTGATAAAGACAAGGTCACTCGACAATTTTTTCATTTTTAAGGAGTCTGAAAAAAGATTAACTATGGACTCCGTCAGGAATATTCTTCTGGACGAATTTAACGAGTGTGAAAGAATAAGGTCACTCAATGATTTTTTCAATTTTAGGGATTCTGAAAAGAGATTAACTATGGACTCTGTGGGGGTTCCTTTTTCGTAAATTTAGTTCCTCGGGCCTGAAAAAGGGTTAAAATCATACCTAAGAATACTCTTCTAAGGAACCGAAGCTCCTAGATTATACCTTTGTTCGTAAAGTTGACCATCCAGATTGAAAAAGGGGTAAACTAAAGCCGAATAGACGTGACTTCAAATTTTAGTTTAGAAAGCGTGAAGGTCAACAAGATCGCTCGACAATATTTTCATTTTTAGAGGGTCTGAAAAGGGCTTAAAAGAATACCCATTATGTTCTGGGAGTCCCGAAGGTGAGGTTAAGAGTGATAATGCATCATGCAAATGAGGCTCAAACTCGTAATCAGGATAAACTAATAAGGACTCCCGAGCCTATGGTCATTAGTGATGGCATGGACACCAAAATGAAACCAAGATCTACCTAGGGCATCCATGTTAAGGTAGGCTATACCACTAAAATATGACACTTCTAAAGAAGCCATGATGGTTTTGTGTTGCAAATTGGTGCGATCGATCCTAGGGCATAGTGATAAAGACAACAAGATGTAGAAAGTAGAGGTGGAATCCTAACTTAAATGCAACAAGTTGGAAAAAATGACTTTTTACCAAAGGACCTTTTAAAAAGACCCAAATCTCCAGAAAGTTCCCCAATACCCAAAGTAACAATTATTGTAACAATCCTTAGAAAACTCCTGAACCATACTAAATGATTTTCAATTTAGAAAAAAAGACAAAAAGGATCCAAAAATTGACAAAAGCGGTCAAAAAAGGTCTATAAATAGAAGCTGGCAGCTCATTATTACTATTGCAATTTGAGAAATTGACTAAAAGACAAAAATACCCCTTTGTGAAAATAATTTATTATGGGATCTTCAGTGGATGAAAAGAACTTCCGCTTGGACCAAGTAAGTACATAATAACCCCCTTTGCATTTCCATTCTTCCTTTATGCATTTTATTTTATTTTTTGAGGGGGCGTCGACCTTAAAAAGGTCGGCCCTATGTATACATGGGTTTTCTTAGGACAGCACACATGTGCACGCGTACAGAGGAAAGATTGCATGCGTTCACACACGACTGTGTGCATTACAACCTGTGTGTACCCTATAAGATGTGGAAAAAATAAGGAATGCAAGGACTAATCCCCCTTGGACTTTTTAACTGCAGGATGTATGTTCACTTGAGGGAGAGGGAGCATGAGGATATTGACGTTTTGGTCGGTGAGGACCCTACTGCTACCGCCACACTGGTGCAATGTGGTTTGTTAAATTTCTTCCAGTGTCCTTTCATGGGGGCACAACCTAGGCTACCGAATGCCTTAGTTTATTACTGGCATCTTGACGAAGACGACTTTATGCTTGAGGGACAGTCGTTGACTCCAATGACTGAGGATATTTAATTCCTGACTGCTCTCTCAAGGAGAGGGAAAACAATCAATTTTCTCACTTTTCCCTTAGGGCCACACAATATAGTGGAGCTGATTGGACTCCATTGTGAAGCTGGTATAGATAAGATGGGCACTCAGGTGCCAATAAGAAAGATCTTAGACCTATCACTAAAAGTGATAGTTTTTCTTATTGGGTGGATTACAGGATTCACATCTTTGCATCAGGCTTCCCGTGCGCACATGAATTGTGTGGTTCGGTGCTTAAATGCACAAGTTTTTAACTGGAGTACTACTTTACTAGAATGCATGAAGAGGTAGCTTACTAGAATGCATATAGCCTCTTCTCCAACAATAAACAAATCAGAGTTGTTTTTGCTGCGACAGGGAGGAGGGAGGACTATTGAGGCCTTCGATGAAAAGTTTTTCGATTGGTGGTCTCGGCAGATTCCGACAATAGGGGACTATCCCTATGCCAGAATTGACTATTCCAGGGACCCAGACATGGGCGTACCTCCTGGAGTGGTATGAGGAGAGCTAGGTAAGTTTGATTTTCAAAGTTTTTATTTTTTTATTTTTTATGTTTTTTTAATATATATCATTTTTTTTTTATTTACCAAAGTATCTGACAATTAAGTATGTGTTATGTGAAGATGTGGGGCTAGTGCATCCAGCGGACTTTGTGAGGAACAGGCGATGTCCTCGACTAGAGGCAGGACCAGTAGTAGCATGGGGACCTCCATCCGGGGAGGCTGAGAGAATTTTTAGACAGGTAGAGTGGAACTTTACCTCATTCACTCACACAGTCCCCATGGCAGAGATCAAGGATCTGCCGCCATCCATGCAACCTCATGTAGTGGGGGCACCACGGATGTGGGTTTGGATTTTTTGGTGTTTTTAAAACATCGTTGATCATTATAACATGGCCAACGGGCCCCATCCTTGGTTAGTCTAGACAGCTTACGTGCTGAGGGCACTACTTGTATATTTTCTAGGGCATAAGCCCCCTGACTTTCTACTAGATGTATTTTTGAGGCGTTTGCGCCCACCCATGTATTCTGATATTTTTGATATTATATATGGATTTTTACGTCTTTTTATGTCTTATGGATTACATTTACTTTTACAAATGTATTTTACATGTCCGTGTGTGTGTCTTTCTTACATGTGTGCAAGATGCCAATATAATATTTGATTAGCTAGAGTATATGTAACTCGATTTAGTCTCCTAGGAACATGAAAATATGTAATATAATCAAAGCTTCATTCTAAGAGATGTACCCTAAGGAAAAGTCGGTGTAGAGTAGGATCATGAACACGGTATACTCCATTTAACTCAGACACAACCAACTAAGCATCTAAATAGACCTGGAGGTGAGAGATACCAAGTGACAAAGCGTCATGAAGTAACTCAATAACTGTGCTATATTCAGTGACATTGTTTATGGTGTCACCTAAACATATACCTCCTGAAGATAGCAACTAGCTCTGAGGTGTAACAATTACCCAAGTTGTGGAGGCAAGCCTCCGAGTGTGCTGGCTAGCATCGTCCGCGAATCCAACGAACACCTCTAATTCACTTGAAATCTACCACAGTGAAGAAGATGACATCAAAAAAATGAAACGTCCATAAAACTAAAAACCCAAAAAGTAATAGTACAAAGACTATGCATATATTACAAAAAGTAATAGTACAAAGACTATACATATATTACAAAAAGTCACCCAAGGCAACCCACCTATGAGTAATACTTCTTGAGGTAGATCCCATTTCTAGGCTCTGCCAAAACAATTCCCTCAAAGTCCACTAGATGATAAGCACCCTTCTGTAGTACTTATTTTACAATGAAAGGTCTAAACCACATGGGTTTGAACTTTCCTGCCCCCAGGGGGTCCTTATCTTGGTCATAGACTAGGACAAGGTCACTTTCAGAGAAAATCTGAGGAATAACAGACCTATAATAATGACACTTGACTTTTTATTTGTGAGCCTCGTTAGACAAGGCTGCATCACGACATTGTTCATTGAGCTATTCAAGGTATAGTAACCGTTCTTCAAGTGGTGAAGTATTTGGCAATAACTGTACTGCCAAATTTAACGATGGGATCTGGCATTCTATAGGCAAGACTACTTCCAGCCCGTAAACGAGTTGAAAAGGTGAGAAACCAATTGTAGTCTTAACAGATGTTCGGTAAGCCCATAATGTTGAATACAACATCAAATGTCAATTTGACTTGGCCAAATTGATCATTCGTTGTAGAATGGTTTTAAGAGTTTTGTTTACAGCTTCTCCCTAACCATTTTCTTAGGGGTAGTAAGGTGATGAATGTTCCTACCTCAACCCAATCTTTGATGTTAACTCAGTCATCATTTTTTTTTGAAAGTGACTGCCATGGTCAGTGGCAATCTCTTTCGGGACACCGAACCTTACAATTATCTGATTGAACAAAAAGAGAGTTGTTGTCTCCTCATCATGTTTGAACGTTGGCATAGCTTTGACCCACTTGGTGAAGTAGTCTACTGCTACAATGATATAGTAGTGCCCCCTTATTGAGGGGGGGTTGCATGTAGTGTAATCAATCCCCCATTTAGTGAAGGGACCAACGGTAATAACGGGAAACATGGGAGTGGGGTGTGCCTTCATCTTCCGAGAGAAGATCTGACACGGGTGGCACTTCTTCACCGATTCAACACAATATTTGATTAATGTTGGCTAGAATTAACAAGCTCATAAAATCATTTGGGTTGTTTCCAACCCATACAAATGACCGCCACATGCTCCAATGTGGCATTCATTAAGCACGATTTTCGCTTCTTCATGAGTGAGACATCGACAAAGGATGAATTCTACACCTCAATGATACAATGTGTCCTCGAGTATGAGATAATTCTTAGCCTGATGGAATATACAACGACGCTCATCATGAGAAGCAGAGGCAGGAAACTTCAAATTCTAGAGATAGATAAGCACATCTCCATACCAGGGGTCAAAATACGTGATCAAAAACATGTCTCCTTTGATAGGCGACTCGTCAGGTATAACATCACTTGATTTGACTGGAAGTTCCGATATGACTTCCGTGAAGACCATCAAAGCCTCGCAGCCTCTGCAAGTTTGGGGCACAAGTGGGTAAGGTGGTCATCGGTACAAATTTTATAAGGAAACTTTACCTTACGCTTCTCTTTCCTTCCCTCTCCAGCATTATAATTTTGTTTCCCATTATTATCTTTGTCCTTGGGTTTATTATTATTATTCTTCCCACCCTTACAATTATTTCGTCCTTTCCTTTTACTCCCATTTGGTTGTTGGTCACCATTTGGGTTCTTCGACAATTGCACGGAATGTACATCCGTCGATTGGGTGGGTTTGGAGGATCCAGATGAGGCTGGCCTTCTAGCAAACTTCGTTGCCAAGTCTGTGGATTTTACATTGGCGGACCCTACAATTCCATCGGCATGAGGTCCGGGAGTTTATCTAGGGTTGTAATTTGTTCGTGGTGCATCTTGAAGAAGGTGGTATAACATCCCAGACTGAGCACAGATCAAATCAAATTGTTGGGCTCTAAGGATAGCTTCTTCCTCGCTGAATACCCCAGAAGTAGCAACGTCCTTAGAAATAGGAGCGTGTAAATAATTTAGGAAAAATTCTAAAAGAAAGGACGAGGGTATAGGAGTCTTAACCAGCCACCTTCGCCTATTCCATTCTTGATATGGTCTGAGATGTGAGTGTTGGTATTCTGGCATAAATTTGACAAAAGTTCAAGGTTAGCATCATAACGAATGGGCAGTTGAAAGTGATTGATAAAGGATAGCACCAACTGATGGAATGACCCATATGTCCCCCTAGGTAGCTCAATGTACCATTGTGAATATACTCCAATGAGAATTCGCTAAAACAATCATAACCTGATAGAATCATGGTTCAGAGAATTCGATGAGCACCAAAGGTGAAAAGTAGTGACGTGATCACCAGGGTCTTTTCCATTCTTACCTTCAAACTTTGGAATGTCTGATGGAAGTTTGGTAGGGACAGGGGGCCATGAGGGGTCACGAATCACCATTTCATTCATTAGTTTAGACAAATTTGGCAGACTAAGCATGGCCAAAAAGGGAATACGGGGTTGCGACACCTGACCCCATCCTCCCGTGAAAGATTGTGCATTAGGAACTGTGTTGCATCTAGGATTCTGGTGAGGACCAAAACCTTTTCTGGAATTATAAGACCCTCCTTCAGATGATTCGTAAAATATGGATCGGGCATCATTCTAGTGGGATTTTTCTGATAAGGTTTATGAAAATTGCCCCCAGTTGGATTAGATCCAAGCAAGGGGTTGTTAAAACTACCCCCAGCTGGATTAGATCCAGGTTTGGGGGTGCCCAAAGTGCAAGACTGACCTCCTCTAGGTGGGAATCTGGAGGATTGAAGTGGATTCATCATGCCAAATGTATTGGTCGAAATTGGCACCAAGGGGATAGGAATATAGGGTGGAACTTGTCCTCCAACTGGGTTGTTCCATCCATCCATAGAAGGATTAGAACTAAGGTTAAGAATAGGGACACTCCCTACATTAGGATTTGCTTGGGGAATATGAGAACCACCAAATGGGGAAGGAGTGTAAGGAGGTGTAGTGCCCCCAAGTCCAAGGGTAGCATTATGGCCAGCATCTGGGATGGTAGTTGAAAACTGCGAGGTGAAGTTAGGAATACCATAAGAAAATGGACTAGAAGCCATGGGAATGCTCTGAATATTGTAACTCGGTGAGTAGCCAAAATCTCCAAAAGGGTTCAAGGCAAGAGATGAAGAATTAACTACAGGTCGAGCCATAGTACTGATGTAATACTCCAGCATTGCAACTGTAGTGGTTGCAGGTGTTGAAGGAGTGCCATGAATTATAGTGGGATTGGGAGTCAAGGAACTCCCAGTGTTCTGAAGACTAGACTCGGTACCCATCCTTTCAGGATCACAAGTCTGAAAAGTAGATGTGTGTGTACCACTATTGATAACTCTACGCCTTTTAGAAGGCAAGGACTCAAAAATCGGTGGTAACTGTAACAACCAATGAGACCTGCAAGGAATTTGGTCCAACTCCACGACAACTTATGACTCATCCACAAATAGAAATATATCCTATGGCCAACTAGTAGTCAAAGATCATACCAAAAATTCAAATGACCAATATGCATGGAAATGGGCTAAAGTGGCTAAGTGCCCTCCCTCGCTGAAGAAGGTATATCTCATCCAAGAGGGAACTAAGACTCCCTGCTAAATTTTGGAGGTAACAGAATCAGTTGTAAGGGCCTTCATGGGCTTAACAACCAGTCAATAAGATCCCCCCGGAGAGGTAATCCTCCATAAAGACTTTGTGTTGTTCGACCCTTATTTGACTCAAGGTACAAGCAGAATAACCCCTTCAAGTAACCTATGAGATACCTAAGTCAAGAAACTAATAAACCATTGTATAACCGATGCACAAGAGAGCAGTCATAAGTCCGGATCACCGTATGGAAAGGTAGTAAAGCCCAAAAACTTGAAAGCACCACCTCTCACAGAAATATGGGCACTAGAAAGATCCCCAAATATGAATAAATCCACATAAATATCTCTGACGCTAGATGAGTATCCAGGGGTTATCCCTTCAACTAACTTCATGTGACCTCATGATTAACTCCGGTGTGAGCAGAGCCTCCTGACATTACCAATTATACAATGGACTTCTCAACTCCCTGTCTCAGACACATATGTTGATTTAATTTCCTTGGAGAAGTTTACTCACAAAATCTTATTCCAAGGCACTAAATACTAAGCTAGTTTGTGCACCCTAAAAATAAAATCGTGAATAATCAATTTTAGTTTAAAGCATAAATTTTATTGGTCATGGTTACTCAAAAAGGTATGGAGGTGAAACTCATGGTGTTATGACTCTGCTAGGAAATAAATATAGATATAATGCAAAGTATATATTTAACTTTTCAATGAATGATATGCTAATAAAAACAGTGCAGTATTCAATTTCAAATCTGCAATTCAGAAGTAAAATACAATCTTTCGCTAAATGTGCAAAGCTAATGAAAAATTCAAAGACAAAAATGCCAACCAATGAAAAATGCCTATTTTTTTGTATTTTCAATATTCTAAAAAAGAAAATGCATGGACTGATAAGAAACTTGACAGATGAATTCTATAGTGTATAAAAGAAATAACTCAAGCAGAATACCAGGCAGCCAAGAAAACAGCCTAGAAACCAGGGACGAATTAAAAATAGAAAAAAAAAAAAGAGAAAGACTACGCCCAAAAATTCAACTCCAAACAAGTTTCCTGTCATCCCAGATAATCTCAATAGGCACTATAGAGACCTAAGAAGGCTTAGCAATCCTTAAATCCTACCCAGCAGACACTCAACCAAGAAAACAAGCAAGGGGAAGTGGTATACGCGACTGTTCAGGAGAACAGAGCGTATATACGCCTCCTGCAGTGAGACAACAAGTGTGTATACATGAATGTCAGGGAAAAAGGGGCGTATATGCTTTAAAACAAGGCCAAGAAAGGGTAAAAGGATGAAAACTCAAACTCGGAGTGAACAGGATCTGTCGAGCAGTGATACGACAAGAAACACAAAGGAAAAAGAGCAATGTAAGAAGAAAAAGTACTTCAACCCTTAGAAGGAAGATCTCTCCCCAGTGGAGTCGCCATTTTTGTTACAAGGGAAAAACTCTCTATGTCCAAGGGTAAACCACAACAGACAGGTGTGACTATAGAAATCAACTCAATTCCAACATATGCTATATAAACTAATGTGAAATATAAGAAAGAGACCTACCTCAATCCAATGTTTGATGATGTTCCACCGTTGAGCACTTTGACCCAAAGCTTTATACCTGCGAGAAGTTCTCAACAAACAAGCAAAGAAAGTATATAGTGATGATACGAAAGGGATTATCACATCAGATAGCATAATCCATTAATAAACATTACAAACATGCCCATGGATAATAATCATATATTTGCAAGTTACCAATAGGACACAAAAGGAGTATTTCTATTAATAATTGATCAACAAAAGTGTCAATATTGCAGACTTCCGTGTCGGCACGGTTCGAAACCAAGAAACCAAGTTCCTTACAACTAGGTCCCCACCACTTCAATCATCCACCAAGGAAATCTCATGAGAAAGAGGCAAAGAGTTCCTCTCAATAATAAGGGAAGAGATTGGGAGTTGAACAATGTGTTCATACTTGAGGCACAAAGGGATGCAGACTCAATATGAAGTAATTTCTCTAGAGTAACTTTTCTCTCAAAGTTGAATGCTTTCTCCTTATTTTCCATAGTTCGAAATTGTGCTCTTATAGCCTCCAGAATGCAATTGAAGGGTTGAGTCAGAACGTTTCCAGTATATGGAAGGTCGAGGATCATAGATCTTTTGTCGTGACATGGAAACTCGACCTCATTTTATATTTTCTGGCACAAATCCTAATATACACTAGATGTAATGGAGTAGCAAGTGTATACGCATCTTGCATAGCAGTTAGGGAGCGTATATGTGGAAAAATGTATATTTTTAGCTCTAGATTCATCAAAAAAGGGATGAAAAGTCTGTATAGGGAAATGGAAAAAGGTCCTTTGTGCAAGATAGCAATGGTGAGGCAAATCATGCTATAACACAAGGCTCTCTCATTTTACATCACACTTGATAATATTGAATATATACAGGTGAATGAGGTAACCAAAGGATATCTAATCTGAATTTCAGAGAGAAGGTGAAGTAAACAATGCCGAAATTCAAGGGAGGATAAATGTTCTTGATGATGTTTTCTAAGATATGTTATCTATAGGTCATCTCACCATTTTCGCAATAACTTTTTTTCTAGAATGATTCAGACCATGAAATTGATAGGCCATTGAGAAAACATATCCAAGTAGCTATGGTAGGAATTTCAACTTGTGGGTCATTGTATTTTGGATTTAAACTCCATGGAAAATAGGGTTTGTGGCCAGTCCTAAAACTAGTCTAAAACATGTGTTTCAAGTAAAAACATCATAACTTATTCATAACAGATCCAAATTAATTAAGACCAAACGTGTTGGTTATATTATAGTCTATAGTATTATGTGTAAAAATTCTAGATCCATGCATCAAACATTCTGTGCGGGGCACGCTCTACAAGTTCACTCTCTACAATAAGTCAGAATTCAACAAGGTATGTCATTTTTGCTATAACTCCTTTTCTGAGAGGTTCCAATTAGTGACACCTGGAGGAATTGCATAAAAAACACTGAAGAAAATTGTGTACTATATTCATATCTTTATTCATTACAGGTACTTAGTTATGATTATTTCAAGTTAGGGTTCTTGACTAATCCAAAACTAGCCATGTGAGACTAAAGAAACGTTTAATGAAAATGCTAGTCTCTTGTTGTTAAAGTTAAGGAAGGTTTGCAGGTATGTAATAATATACACAAGGTCTATTACAGAGTTAAAAATCAGATTTGGATGATGAAATTGATGAGGGATTTCGGTTGAGGTACATGTTGGGTACATGGTTGAGACAAGTAATTGATGAGTTGGCACATACATGAGGTGTATAGTTGATGATGTTGGTACATCTTGATGAGCCATATTTGATGACTAGTTGATATATGAGATACAAGTTGGTGCATGGTTGATGCACTTATTTATGGTACAAGTTGATAACAGGTTAAGGTACAGGTTGATGCATGGTTCAGGTTATTGTACAGATTGTTTGGTGCAGGTTAATTGGTACAAGTTTACAGCAGTATATCTCACAGTGATAGTGTAACAATGGTTCCATAATTTTACTTATACGTCAGGGCGGTTGGATGGGGCAAGGATAGGTGGTTGTAGCCATCTTCTGGTTGTATTCAAATATCATAGGGGGTTGTAGCCTCCTTCTGGTTGTAGTTAAAGAATTGGGGAGTTGGATCTTCCCTCAAGTTGTATCCTGAGAAACTGGGGGGTTGGAGCCTCCTTCCAGTTGTAGTTGGAAAACAAAGGAAGTTGGTGCTTCCGATGAATGTAATTCTTCAAGACATATAAGAAAAAACATTATGTGGTTTTCTCCTGCTTTGGGTTTCCATGTAAAAACACTAGTGTACTATGTATGTGTATAATTGTTCATTTTTTCGTTGTTTATTTACTTTTCAAATATTGGATGATAATTCTACATTGATATAACACTTGCATTATATGGTTAATGTTAAGCCCTAATGTTGGCTCATTACCCCTTAATTGGGGCATATTAGATTAGTAATGCTATTTTATTTATGTCGGCTTTAGGCCATTAGTTGTAATTTAGATTAGTAATGTTATTTTAATTATGTCGGCTTTAGGCCA
>ML797626.1:586157-601121 GCA_009831015.1 Picea engelmannii
ATTAATGGGTACTTTCCCCATACCACCACCCAATATTCCACATCTATTTGTCGCCTCGATTAACATGATATCCACCTTTGTTCATGGGACCCCTGCATCTTATGACCCATGGATGGTACCCAACCCCGGTGATCATCTTCGTTATGGTGACGAAATGCCTTTGAGTCCGGTCGAATCCGCTTATCAAGTCATTCAATCGACAACCCTTTCTACCCTCTCTCTTGGTAATTTATCTCCAGATCCATTCGGTGTCATTTTTCCCAAGGAAGAGATGATCATATCTGTTATGTCCATGGAAGACACCCCTTGGGATGATGGACATCATCATTCCATCCTCTTCCTAGAACAACACACCATCGAGGGTTACCAACGGATATTGACCCCGTTGACCGTTGTTGTCATTTATATAATTCCCGAGTCTACACATGATCTATTCTACGAAGGTAACTTAAGTAATATCTCACCCACCACCCCCCTCAACATATCCATAAAACCTCGAATTGTCAAAAATGTGCATATTGGAGCTTTGTGTTCCCATGACGAAGTTGTCACCTACAAGCCTCTTTTCCAAGAATTTTGTGACGTCTTCGCCTGGAGCTATGAAGAAATGTCGGGTATTGACCCCAACATTGTGATACATGAGATTAAGACATACCCAGATGCTAAACCCATCCATCAACGACTTCGTCCGGTCCACCCACATAAAGCAGCCACTATAAAGCTTGAAGTTGAGAAACTTCTTAAGGTTGGCTTCATTTACCCAGTGGATCTAACTGACTAGGTTTCCAATCTTCTTCCAATCAACAAGAAACAAGGCACAATCCACGTGTGCATTGATTATAGGGAAATTAACAAAGCTTGTCCTAAAGACAACTTTCCTACCCCCTTCATTGACTAGGTCGTCGACGATTGTGCCGGAATCGAAATCTTCTCTTTGATGGATGGTTTCTATGGATATAATAAAATCAATATCGTACCAACGGACCAACACAAGACCTCTTTTCTTTGTCCTTGGGGCACTTTTTCCTATTGGAAACTCCCATTCGGTTTAAAGAATGTTGGTGCAAATTTTCAACGTGCTATGTATTACACCTTTCATGACATAAAGCACATTGTGCGGCCATATCTCGATGACTTACCCGCTCATTCCATGTGCTGTGTAGATCATCCAATACACCTCCGTGCCATTTTCCTTCGATGTTATTTTTACCATATATGATTGAATCCCCACAAATTTGTTTACTGTGTAGAATCTGGCCGACTTCTGGGCTTTATTGTTTCACTTCAAGGGACCAGGGTAGATCCTTTGAAGGTCGAGGTGATTCTCAATCTCCCTCCTTCCTCACTTCGCCAGTTACAAAGTTTGCAAGGGAAGGAAAACTTTCTCCGTCGTTGCATCCCAAACTATGCTGAGCTAACTCTTGGATTTACACGACTACTCAAGAAAGGTTCTGAGTTCATATGGGATACTACTTCCAACAAATCTTTTGAATCTTTGAAACTGTCTTTGACATGTACCCCACTACTCTCCCCTCCTGATTACAGTCGAGATTATTTCCTTTACCTCGTAGCCCCGAACTATACCATCGCTATGGTTCTCGTCCAGGAGGATGATTCTCATGATGAACATGTCATTTATTACTTGAGTCGGAGTCTCACGACTACCGAAACCAAGTATTTACATATTGAAAAACTAGCCTTGGCAATCGTCCAAGTTGTTCAACGTTTCAGGCACTATATCCTCTCTCGCAAGACTATGGTAATTTCTAACTACAACCCTATGTAGCACATTATTACACGCCAATTTCTAGGGGGAAAATACTCCAAATGGATCGTAATACTCCAGGAGTTTGACTTAGAATTCAAATGCGCTAAGTCCAAGAAATCCTTGGTGTTTGTCGAGTTAATATGCGACCTTCCTTGCTCTAAGACGGAACATGTAGAAATCGATTCATTACCTGATGAATCCCTTTTCCTGATTAGTTCCAATGACCTTTGGTATGGAGATATCATCATATATCTCCAGACCCAAACTTTCCGACCCAATCTGTCTAGCATGGACCACCATCGAATATGCTACCAAGCCTGTCAATATATTATCCTCGGTGATACTCTTTATCTTCGTGGGATTGACTCTGTTTTTCGACGTTGCCTCACATTTGACGAAGCCGAGAAATCCCTCAATGAATGCCATTCTGGAGCCTGTGGTGGTCACATGTCTGGGTATGCTACTGCTCAGAAGATCTTATGAGCAAGGTATTTTTGGCCTTCTTTATTCAACGATTGTATAATTACCATCCAAAAATGCCACATTTGCCAAACCTACAACAATAAAATATGATCACACCCTTCTCCTCTACACCCTTTGGTCTCCGTTGGTCCCTTTGCGAAATGGGGTATCGATTTCATGACATGTCACCCTCACTCAGTCAGGGTGCATCGATACATTATTGTATCCGTAGATTATTTTACGAAATGGGCCGAGGAGATGCCAACATTTGACAATACTGGATGGACTGCAGCATTATTCATATTCAATCACATCATTGCTCATTTTGGTGTTCCTCAAGCCATCATTACTGATCACAGTAGCCACTTTAGAAACTTCATGATGTCCGAACTCACTGAAAAGTTGGGTCTTCACCATGAAAACTCAACACACTATTACCCAAAAGCCAACAACCAAGTCGAAGCAATAAACAAGGTCCTCATTACCATGCTTCAACGAATGAATAGGGATTCACAAAATCATTTGGCACACAATGTTGTTTTCAGCATTCTAGACTTACCGGACGTCTGTTAAGTCTGCTACCAGGTTTACACCATTCTAGTTAGTTTATGGTCTAGTTTCCATCTTGCCGATTGAATGTGAGATACCCTCCTTAAAACTAGCCGTCGAACTTCTCCCAAACACTTCTGTTGAAGAAGAATGTCTGTTGTATCTTATGCAATTAGATGAAACCCATCGCGATGCCACCCTAGTTATAGAAGCCCAGAAGAAACGCGTTAAATCCCAATACGACAAACATGTCAGGCCATGCATTTTCTCCGAAGGTGATCTCGTTCTTCTTTACGAACAAGATCGGGATATGCTAAGAGCTGGAAATTTTGAATATATGTGGCGAGGTCCTTATATCGTCAGACGAGTTTTGGAGAAAGGAGCTTACGAGTTGGTAGAATACGACGGCATCCCTTTGAGTGAACCCAGAAATGGGTTGTACTTAAAGAAGTACTATGCCTAAGATCACTTGTGCATAAGTGCTTGTATTTTATTGTATCATACCTTTTGTGTGTTACTATAGTATGCTTTTTCATTATTTGTTCTCTGCCCTCAATCGCTTATGTTACGTTGTGCTTGGTTTCCAAATGTCGGAGTCTTCGCTACCCCACATTGGCTTCGTTTATGGCGCTAGTTGTAGTACTCAGAACCTTGCTTCTGCTGCATGGGAAATTTACGCACCTACAAATGAACTTGTCAGTCTGCGAGATGTGTGCCTGGGTCGTGCGACCAATAATATTGCAGAATATAGCGCCGTCATCGAATTGTTGATTGATGTTATTTCTCTTGGTATCTGCCACCTTCTTATATGACTCAATTCCCAGCTAGTAGTAATACAGCTAAGTAATGTCTATGTCATTTGAAGTCCTACTTTACTACGGGTATATTTACGAATCTGCCTCTTGGAACGTTATTTTGATTATATTGAGTATAAGGACATTCCTAGATGTCTAAATACATTGATTGATGCTTTAGATAACTATGTGTTAGACATTTGGGCCATTTATAAACCAATCACACATTACATGTATAACACAACACAAGATAAGACGGTAGACGCCGTATATCTGTATATAACGATCAAAAATTTTTACAAAATTTTTATGTCCAAGGACCAAAATCTCAAAAATACGAAGCCTATGGATTCTAAAAAATAGCATCACGGATGACGCTCATGATAACACACAACTGCTCGAGCTACCCTACAAAGCAGTCGACTGATAGACTTGGACATACCCACAGTATGGCGCTGGTAACGTCTATGGATCTCCCCTATAGCCATATCTGGGATGTCAGTAGTCAACCCCTCTAAGTTCTGCTCCACTGCCTCGTAGTCTTTGGCATCCCATCTCTCCACTGGAGCCACCTCTCCTCACCATTGAATAGGATACGTTCCCGGAGGTCGATATGGCTCCACATCTATGTCATCAAAAAGAGATTTTTTTGTTAGTTCTTGGATAAACACAAAAACATTTTATATGATAAAAATTACAAAAACATTTAAAAAGAACAAAATGTGTACTTCTTACCTAAATCACCCCACTGAGCATCCTCAGGCAGGGCCAAATATGGATCCCCTCAAAAATCCAAACCAGTGTATGCATAGTCATCAATCATCAGCATCTGGGGCCGCAACCAGTTGAAAAATGAATCATTGTACTTGATGATGGGACCTGCTATGTGTCGAACCATGAGGTTGCACCACCTCAGCATCCTCGGATCCTGTGGGGCTGGTAAACCCCAATCAACCTATAGTCTCAATAGTGGAACCCTCTCGAGGAAGAAGGACACCAAAAGTGATCTGTACCCAAAATGTTTCTAGTTTCCCCTTTTTCACTTCGTTAATTGTCTCTTCATACTGCGGAGAACTGCATCCGACCAGTTGAAGACCCAAGGCTCTGTGCACTCTATGGCATATTGGAAGTTGTTATGGAGAGCCATGTGTGGAGTTGTGCTCCCAGCCATGCGTGCAATAGTGAACAAGATGGTTCGCAGGGTCAAGTCTTGGACCCCACAAATAGAAAACTTACCCTTGATTCTTTTTGCCTCGGGAACACAGTACTGGCGACAATACTCACTCATAAGGAGTCTGCTACCTCGGCCACTGGTCAAGCTGGCATCGTACCCACGCTGTGATAACCCTGTTAGAAAATAGATATCCTCGATATCTAGGGTCAACGTATGAACTCCCACGTGAAATAACTGTTGGTCCATGTCCCACATATGGACTAGGTATTCCAACAATCTGAGTTGGGCTCTCATGCCCAGAATCCTGGAGAATTTCAAGAGCCCACAGTCCTGGAGGGCAGCGGCTGTACCCGCGTCATTCCCGGCAATAGCATCATCTTCCTCATGTTCTCTTTCTCGCCACTCCAACATTGTGATGGTCAAACACCTGCACAAAATCCATGAGAGAAGAGTTAGAAACTTGTTCCAAACTTTTGCATGAATTTTATTGGGCAAAACTTAACTTTAAAATCCATGTTTCGACCCTCACAGGTGAGCCTTTGGCACAGTGCAAGATTCTCGTAGGCCCTGCAAAGCCCGCCTGCGAGAATGCTTGAACACATAGTGGGGCCCTAAACTGGACTCAAAACCAAAGAAATTGCCAATAAAAACTAAAAATGAACCATGGAAAAGTTAAAGGATCAAAAGCTTACCTCGTTGGCGGAAACGGTTCGCCGAATGGTCGCTTGTGCCTCCCGCAATTGAGCAAATAAATTTGAAGAAAAATGAGGTATGTTGGACGAGTTTTGGGCAAAATCACAATGAAATGGTAAAAAACCCTTTTTACCCATACTTATTCACTTTTTACCATTTCTTATTGATTTTTATATTATTTTTCTTATAAAACCTAATGCCCTAATGGTCTTGTGAGTATGGTTGTCATAGGTATAGAAACTTCAAAGTCCGAACAGGGGGGTACGGGTATTTTTTCCTTTTGTTGCATGTACAGTTACTTTTTTAGGGTTTTTGTAGGAAAAACCTTGAGCTTAGTCTTCGTTTGTTTTCTCACTCGAAAATACATGAGAATGTAACCGAGTATACATTTTCTCGTCTTTTCATACTCGTATGGTAACATGAAAACGACAAACCTAAGGGAGTATCCTTTAATCTCTTTTCACGCTCCATAAAAACGAAAAGATTGTCAAGCGATCTTATTCTCTTCACGCTCATTAAAGTATCTGAAGAAAACGTTCGACGAGCGATAGTTTATCACTTTTTCAGTCTCGTCGAACTTATTTACAAAAAAGGAACTGGGAGAGTTCTCTTTAAGTGTTTTTCAGACTCTCAAAACATGAAAAGCCCCCGACTTTTCTATCCTTGGACTCGTTAAACAAACATTGACAGGCCTGTGATGGGACCGAACCACTCCTTCCTAGGGTTCGTTAAATATACTCTGAGGGACTCATCCGAAGGATGAGCTTACATCAACAAGCATATGTGATCCTCCTCAATCTTGTGTAAAAATAAAGAGGTACTCACCAGGAATGGTGGGGGAAATTTTGAGAAAGGGATGTGTTTTCGTATTCATATTAATGGTAGTAAGCGTCACTCTTGAACATGACACCCCCTGTTTGGCATTTGAATCTGGGTTGGGAAATCTATTTGTCTCTCGTTCGACTTGCTACAAGTTCATATGTTGGGTCGTCTTTGAGTCAGTGCTGCCAAGTCTTTATTTGTTTCGTTCATATGTTCAAGAGAAGTTCACATGAGCCCTCTATTGAGTCGGCCATCTACAGTTGTCCATTCTCACTATGTTGGCCTTCCCTGTGTCCGTCTCGACTCATATTCATACTTCATCTCATCTTCAAAATCTATTACTTATTTCGTGTCATTGATGGGGGGTACATCAAGGCCCTCCTATGACAAGTCTTGTTCCATCGACTCCAACTCATTATCTAGAAATGAGACTTAGAAATCATTTAGTACCTTGGAACCTGGATGCCTTAATGGAAGGTCTCTTCTCTTTCTACATGGGTTTCACATCATTGATCCCTGATTGAGAGATTCCGCCGAGTGCTCAACTTCAGCTCATTCATTCGCATTCGTTCGGATTATACTTCGGTACCTTGGGAGTCATTTACATCAATGGTGATTTCCCTCGCACTTGTTAACGGTTTTCATCAATGACCGGTAATCAAGTGGTTTCTACCATGTTCGACTTCAGCACATTTAATCACATGGTTAGATTTGTACTTTCAGGTGACGGGATTGAAGACCCTAGGTCTCATCTTTTTGATCCAGGCTGCTATGGAGTATGTATGATTTGTATCAGTGCATAGATCCACTTTGTATGTCACATGCCTATGTCATCTTAATTCAAGTCTTCTCACATAGATCCACAGTGTATTCCTGGTGGCTATGTAGCATTTTTTACCTATGATTCCATTCATTTTTTATCTGAGCATGGCAATGCCTACCTCAGAACTGGTATTATATTCTGCAGATGCTTGATTGTTTACAGGTTTCTGATTAGGTGTGCTCCTGTTTCTGACACACACACGCAGTTTATAAAGTATTTCGGTTGTCACAGATTCCAGCCTCATACTTTGGGGGGCATTCTGTTACACATGATTTTGGTCACTCTGCTGATGTCTCTACAAGTGATGTGTTTAGGCTCCCACAAGGAATTTTTTCCTGAGAAAGATGGTTGTTGTCTTCTTCCAAAAAACACATTTTTAAGATGACTTCGTAGGCTGCCTATGTTTCAGGATGCAAGAATCTCTCATTCTCGCAGGCCACCCACACTTAGGGTGCGAACTATTCGCAGTTTGCTCCATAGATAGGGTGTGAACCTATTTTTAAGCTTGGAAATGAGAAGAGGTCACAAAGGTTCTAGAAGGGGATCTTCTAGAAAATGAGTTGGAATTCGCATGGTTGGCATCCTACTGACTTCTCAGATTTTTTTGGATCATCCTCATCCATGTAACCATCCCTCCTTCTCCTATATATTGAAAGGTTTCTCATGGAAAAGGTTAAGCAAGATTGAATGAAGAATTGGTGAAAGAATTCTGTGAAGAACCTTTCTTGGACAGAAGCTTGAAGACTCTATTTGGTCTATCAAGAGGAATTGGATCTTCTTCATGCAAGTGCAAAGAAAGTGTGTGTGTTGGAACCAAGGGTCACTGAAAGGAAGCTTGCGACATCAAGGCGATCAGGTGGTATCTTCTACTTTCATTTAATATAATACAACGGCATGTCCCTTTCCCATAAAATCACTCTTATTTTATAGCATAACTCCTTGATCATATGCATAAGTTGACATTGAATATACTTTTCTATCTCCACTTCGGTTGGTTTGGGTTTTCTTGGACCTGATTCCACAAGAGCACCGGAGCGAAGCAGGAAAAACAAAGACCTAAGGAAGTGATATCAAGGTATGTCACTTATTCCTTTTCTTTAGTAGATTCAATGACTACAACTTAGGGAAAGAGTAGTGTCCTGTCCTGTTTTTTTCTAGATCTAGGTGGATCTAGGGAGATCTGTTAGTGTCCGCACCTATCGATTTGTCCGATAACACCTAGGATTTATTTTTTCTAAGGTTTTTCCTTATTTATTAGTCATAATTAGTCATTATCCAGTCTCCTATATTTTAGGGGAGAATATTCCACCTGGAGAATATTCTCTTTCAGTTGACACTTTAGTTTGACTAGTTGAGTTGAGTTTAGTTGCTGCATTGGTTTTGCCACCATGAAACATTGGGATCATCACCAACTAATGCACACTTTCCTTGGTATCATCACCAAACTGGTGCATTACTCTTGATTCCCTGAGTTAACTCCTCACTACTATGTTCAGTCAGTTAGCTAAAAACTAGTTGACTAGTTAACTCAACTAGGTGGAAGTTCACTCCCGTAACTGCCTGAGAGACTAGACTAGGTGGAAATTCACTCCCATAACTGTTGGTGTGTGTCCATATCACTCTATACCACCACTATGGCTCATTAGTTACTCATGTATCCTATATCTATTGTAAATTATTCACTCTTTGAGTGTGGAATACGGTTAAAGAGAATTCTTCCATTCTTTCTCTCCTTCTTCTTTCTCCAATTCTCTCTACAAATGTGTGTATTATTGTTTAGCTAGATCTAGTTTGTGCAATTTCAACACATTTACATGGTATCAGAGCCGATAGACTGCTAAGCAAAAGCTACACCAAATTATTTTTGTAGGTACTAAAGATTAAAGAACACAGAAAAAATGGAATATATGTTTTACTCGTCGATAATACTTCTCATGCCTCATAACTATTTGGAATGGAAACCAAAAAAAATTCTTCTTCTCATATGCATAGGCTTGTACCAAATAACTATGGAAATGGAAGTAGACCCTAATTCCTCCGATGAGAAAAACAATTTTCTCAATAGACAAGATATGGCCATAGGATGGATCCTCTCGTTTATTTCTCCTGAAAATTATCCATCAAGTATATGATGACTCACAAGAATCAACTCCAAATAAATTATGGACCAAATTGGAGGTTCTATTTGGGAATAAATAAGATTGTGAATATTTCATGCAGGAGGTTGAACAGATAGAGCCAAAAGAGAAGCCATCAGAAGATCAAACATTTTATTTTGAAGATTCTTCTACAAAAGTATTTGCACAAAATTGTACTCCAATAATTGAAGATGATGTCTACTCCATTTCATATTTGTTTTCTAAATTTCATGTGAAATATATATAGCATGCATCTCAGGGGTCACATGCAGACACTTTTCGATGTGCAATGCATGCATCTTAGGAGACAAAAAGGGAGCCATGCACATCAGACTCAATTATGATATTTTCTGATAATAATTTGCAGAAACAAACTGGATATTTGAATTCCTCTCGGGAAAATATCTACTTTCAAAAAACAAATTGTCTGAAATGGAATCCAGGAAGTGAAGTTATGATCATTTTAAAATCAACCAAATTTCAATATTTTTCCAGAAACAGTCTCACGGTTTTCAATATTTCATCCAAACTTTATTTGGATCTTCTTAATTACAAGAAGAGAAAGTGGATATCTGTGGACATATCAATGGTGCACCTACTTCATCAAATACATGTATACATCTACATCTTCAACAAAATCTTCAACGAGAACAAACTTGCACAGTTGCGAGGTCTTCTTGGAGTGAAGGACTTGATTGCTCAGAAATTGTTTTTTGTTCCTTCTCATTTTTTTTATTTTTTTATTTTATGCATTGTAATTTGAGGGGGGCAGGGGGGGGGTTCCTCATGAGGTTTTCCCTCTTTCCTCATTTATTTCAGTGTATCTTTTGTATTTGGGTACCTAAGATGGCCTTGTTGTCAGGACCCATTCTTTATTTTCACCATAGTGATGTTCAGGGGGGGGTGTTGGAGTTACTTCACACACACCAGTGGAGAAACATTCTACTTGGGTGAGTGTTTAGTATCTTGGATGAGGAAGAAACAATCATCAATATCCTTATCTACAGCCGAGGTACAGTATATTGCAGCAACAGCATGTTGTACACAGGTTATATGGATGAAACAAACTTTGACAGATATACAGGTTGAGTGTGATGAGCCCATTCCCATCTATTGTGATAATACAAGCGCCATCAATATCTCAAAGAACCCAATGATGTAGTCCAAGACGAAGAACATTCCAATCAAGTATCACTTTCTACGGGAACAGGTTGCATAGAAGAACATCAGAGTTGAATATGTGTGAACAAAATAACAAGTGGCATACATCTTTACAAAACCGCTTCCATGGGAAGCCCTTGAGTATTTTCGGGAGATACTAGGAGTAATTTCTACTCCAAAATTAATGTTTTTGAATTCTTATCTTATATGTCTTAGATTTACATGAGGAAGCACCATAAATAGGACAAAGGGGGAGAGATTATCAGATGCAAAGGTAAATGCTTAGAGAGAGAGCATAAAGGCATGTTTCCAAGGGGAGTGATTGTCACAAGGGAAGAATGAGTGATATGACTTTAGAGTGATACCCTTTTTCAAATGGGGATAAATTATTCATATGAAGGGAGAGAGAGTAATCAGAGGCTTATAAACACAAAGAAAAATCAAAGGCATGTACACAGGGGGAGCATCCCCAAGGATAGTTCAGTAAGGGGGAGCAACCCCAAAGGGAGATACCCTTTTCCATTGATGTCAAAGGGGGAGAGATAAAAACATTGATGAGGAGTATAAGCATGAATTCTAGCATGACTTAAGTGTTGCCATCAATTCCAAAGGGGGATATTGTAAGACAGTTGGATTAGGTTGATGGATAGTTGGTATGTATTGTTGGATTTCATTGATGCCAACCATTGGACAGTGATATTGTATATTTATGTCAACCCTTAGTGATTGATGTCAACCCTTGGATAAAGTCCAGTAGCGAATTCCGATAGCACAAATATTTGGGTAATGGACCCAAGGTTGTTTCATGTATAATGGTATGAGTTTAATATATTTTAAAGTAAGACTATTCTATATGTATAGTACACGTCATTCCATTTCCGGTGGTATGTGGAACGTCACATAACTCCTCATGATTAGAGAGTTATGGCCATGTGAAGTTGGAGAACCCAAGTTTGGGTAATGGAGCCAAGTTTGTTTGATGGATAACAGTATGAGTTTTGATATATTTGCAGGTAATACTATTCTATATGGATAGTAAATTTCATTCCATTTCCAGTGGTATGTGGAACGTCACATAACTCCTCACGGCTAGAGAGTTATGGCCATGTGAAGTTGGAGAACCCTCATGAGTCATCTAGAAGCCCCAAAAGGTCGAAGTAGTCAAAGTGGTTTAAGATATTTTTAGAAGGTAAATAATAAAGTGAAGTGACAATTTGTTGGCAGAAATAATATAACTGTTATTTTTTAAATAATCTACATAGTTGCCTACACAGGGTCATGAAATTTCATTACTCTTCATGAATAGTTTCCGAAATGACAGTTGTAAATCGTCGCTTTTTACCTATCTTCTTTTCATGCTTCGTTTTCATGACTAAAAGCATGAAAACTTATGACTGCAATTACCATTTTAAATTTTCATTGAAGGCAAATTGTTTAATTTGTTATGGAGTTTTTATTCCTTGCCATGAAGATATTACCCTCTTTGTTTTGTATCCTTTCAATTCTAAGCATGCCTAAGAGATTGATAGTTTTAATGAACAAAAGACCCCCACCATTTGATTTTTTGTATGGTTTTGGTTTGATCTTTGATTACATTTCTTTCACAAAACTCTTGATTTTTCAATTTTTGATTTCCCCAAACTTTGTAATCAAACCCATGATACATGCACTCATTTTTGTTTCAATGATTCGATCCTAGCTCGTACTGAATGCAAGGTGGCATACAATTTGCAGGCTACCATTATATCCAAGGATGGACTCAGGTTTCGTAAACCTCTTCGCATGTGTTTTGGTTAAACGAATATTCCATCATATTAGTCTTTACACCGTTCATTGTTGGGCTCGGGGTTATGGATCTATTTCATTTTTACAAACACTACCTGTATGTTGTGTTTGTTTGATTACCCTCCCATCCAGTATGGCTCCTATCATAAGGATTCAACCAAATGGTATCCAAACCCTGCTCTCATACAACGATGCTAGGGAGGATTTGGAAAGAAATGGCTGGCATGTTTTCATCAGGAAGTTTCAGGGTTTTAATCTTCAAGTTGCCCCAGAATTCACCTTATCCTTTGATGGTTGTAGGGAAAAAGTTGGTGATGTGAAATTGGAGGTTACCGAGGAGATCCTGAGTCAAGCCACAAGATTGCCAATGAGTGGTCAGAAATGGTTTAAAAATGCGAAAGTGGAGGAAGTCCCTTGGACCCAGCTGTTTACATCTCGAAAAATAACAAGTTGTGATAGAGGTATGCCAATTTCGTTCTTAAAATATCGGTGGCATGATTTACTCGATGTGGTAAAGCAATTTGTTACCTGTGAGGGGCGTTTCGGGCTTATATTTTTATACCATTTACCCATGCTTATCAGTTTTATGGGTTTCCCTTTGAATATGTCGTATTACTTACTCAGGAGTATTTATAAAATGGGGAAAAGTTATAAGAAATAGAGGTTAGACTCTATCTTGTTTCATCACGGCCTAGTTAAAATCCTTCTCATACATCAATTAGAGTCACAGGATGACTGATGGGATTCGTTTATAACCCGAAATGGTTATGGTAAAATTGGGAGAAGTAGATAAACTCATTGTTGAGGAAACCCTCGTCCACCCGACGACACCTCTTTCACCTTCGCAGCCTTGTGTCTCTTCCCCTAACAGTGAACCCTTGATCGATCCCAAGGTCATTCAACAAGTTAGTCAACAAATTACACATCCAAAGGACTGTGTTAAAATTGTGAAGAAACCTACAAGAAAGAGGTTTAAGAGCAGTGTTGATATCAATTTTAAAAACAAAAGGGTTGCAGGCTAATTTCATGAGGTCTTCATAATAAGATGAATTCACGTGCCAATGCGATCAGCATGATCGAGGTTAACGAAAGATCAGATTCAAAATTTGACAAATTCCTTGCAAAAGAAGACCCTTTTTCATAAGGGCCACACCCTGACCGACCCTATAACTTTATCGATAATTTGCCTCCTTGTTTGAAAGATAATCCAGAGTTTCCTCGTGTCAAGCTTTGAAATGAACCTACTATTCGTTTGGAGGGCACCCCGGTCCACAATCTTGTTTGTTCTAATGAAAACGCCACACAGTTACAGTGTGACGTCTGTTTATCATGGATTGAAAGATATTATACGGATATCCCAGTTCTGCAATCACAGGTTAAGGTTTTAAAAGAGCAGGTCGATGTTTTAACAAACGAAAACCATAGGCTTGAATCTGTCCTCCACAGGAAAGAAAAATGTATTAAAACTATAGGTCATGTGATATTTAAAAACATCGAGGTTGCTACAGCCATTGTAAACTCTAAGGTTTCATGATACGATTTGAGTGCTTGTTTACAGGTATGATCTCTTAGATTAATAGCATGTTTGATTTCATTCTTAAGTTAGATTATTTGGTTTGTTGGATAAGTTATTTTTCATTATTAAATTAGTTTGTTTTATCTATTAAATAAAATGAGATTTCTTTTACTATTATAACTAGCTACAGAATCGCAAGATTCTGTAGCCAGTTATATCAATTCAAATTGTATAAATTAATGATAGAAAAGGTGTCTGAAATCTTTATATTTTCTTTCTCTTCCAAAATATTCAGGGATCCATGATGTCAAAAATGATGTGAAGCACTCTTGAGACCTTCCAGTCACATCTATGATGTATTTTGAATGGACATAAATGAACTGTTGTTAGTTTTTCTTAGGATTTAGTGAAATCAGGGTGGTTGCATCCCCCTTTGTTTTTGAAACAAATTTGATCTCAGGAATAGAAATAGTTATCTTTCCTGAGGTCTTTAGAAATAGTTATCATTTTGTAAACAGTGGATCATCTCAGCCTGGGGCAAGACTATGGGCATTTACTCACAGAATTGAATGGAACAGAATGCACGTTACAGCTTTACCTTTTCTGTATGATGGTTTAGTTCAAGTTATGTTTATTTCGATTTGATAATAGATGGTGATTGCTTTTGTCATCATGATTTATTGCAAATTGATATGATTCATTTTTATATGTTGTCCATATCTTATGTTTTAGATATAATACACAGTGATCATCTATCCAATTTAAATTAGGAGATTTATCTCTAATTTTCTATTGAATGTTTAAATACAAGTTCTTATAGCGAGGCTTATCTCACTGTAGTTATTTGTAAATCATAAGATCACTGTGACTGTGTCCATTGTATGTTCTGTTATCAAGACTCAATCTCCAGCATTATTGTTTCGCATTTATTCAGAGCAATCTTAAGATCTGTTTCAGGTTTACTTCTCGGATAAAGGTGGTTGGATATTCTCTATTGTGCAGACGTCGGATGCATCAATAGGTTAGTCTGTTATTTTATCTCGTTTTTTTTCTTGTTATAGAAGTTTTTACATATAGAATGATTTCCAATATCTATATATTTTGTTTAATTAAGTAGTTTAATATTTGATTCTATAAATGTATACATACAAGAAAACAAATAAAAAATAAATAGTATTTTTCGCTTACTTTATTAATGTGGTTAAAAGAACCAATTTACATTCGATTTTTATGAGTTTAGATTAAAACTTGTGATTTGTATATATTGTATATATGATAA
>ML797626.1:601171-612271 GCA_009831015.1 Picea engelmannii
TATATATATATATATATATATATATATATATATATATATATATATATATATATATATTCAGTAATTATTATTTAGTAAGTTATTATATTTCTTTTAGTTGTTTTTTCGCTTCCCTTAGGACTTTAGATTGGCCAATGGAGCCATTAAACCCGTCAAGGTGGGTCAATCCAAACGGCTTGGGTTAATTAGACAACCCCGGACCAGACTCACTCTTCCAGTTGATGAGCAGTCAATTTCACCCGTCAACAAATGGCACTAGAAGGAGGGCCTGAATACTATTAATGGAACGAGGAGGTCGCAAGACTCCTCCCCCACCTACCCACTCACCTATAGTAACAAGAAGTCATTATGACGACAACATTGTCCCTCAAACAACAACCACATCAATCGACAATCCACGGATCACCATTGAACCAGTAACTCCAAACCCCCCAGGGGCCGACGTACAAGAAATTGTTCATCAATCCCTCATAAGGACGCACAGTGCCTTGGCCCGTATCAGACAACTAGGTTGGCCTTTGAACCAACTATTATAATTCTCTAATATCAGGGAGCAACTTGAAGGTACTGATCTTACCCTAAGCCCTATGGATCCATATCACACCCTCACTCCTGTAGCAGGAGGATCTGGTATTCCACCATCACCACCCCCTTCATCTCCTTCTTCTTCTGGAGAAGAATCATCGGATGAAGGCAGTTCCTCATCTCAACCTTCGACACCACCCACACCTATGGCCAATCTGAACAATCCCGCCAGACCTTGGCTCGATCAAGATGCAATGGCCATACCTGGGCCCCAGCATCCTTTTCCTAAACATCCAGAGAAATGGCTCCCTAAATTTGACCCAGACTCCAAGCAGATTGTTGAGGATCATATCAAAAAATTCATGCTAGACATTAGACTTCATAGTGTTGAACATGAAGACGTAGTATGTAGGATTTTTCCCTACACCTTTGAAGGCAATGCCTCTACCTGGTACTTTGCCCAACAACCCCACACCATCATCTCATGGGATAGATTTGAGTCATGTTTCCTTGAGAAATTAGGAGACGACAAATCTCCTGAAGTTCTAGTCATGGAACTCTCTAATTTAAATATGAACCCCAAAGAAAAGATAAAAGACTTTAATCAAAGGTTCCTAACATTAAAGAATCGAATCCCCATGGACTCTTTGCCTACCGAAAATCTTATCGTCGCATACTACACGAAAGCCTTACATCAAAACATAGCCATTTGGGTAAAAAGGTCCAAGAAAGCCACATTGTTAGAAGCCTTCGAAGAGGTGAGTCAAATCAAGAAAGATATTCTCAGCCTAAAAGACAATACCTGTAACGAGGCAAAGACTATTTCATCCTCCAAGAAGAAAATCGAAATCCTTCCTAGACCTCCCCAAAACAAAACTCAACCAGATAATTCGGATCTAGAAAAATTACAGAAAGTCATTCAGAAGTTGTCTAATCAAATTATAGATTTGAAAATATCGGCTGAAGAAGCAAAGGGCCTTACAAACCTCCTTTTAGAAATCCTTTTCCCACAAATCGGCCTAACTCAAATTCTGAAGGCTTAAACCTAAAAAGCTTACAATTCGCTATTCAGACGATTCTAGAAGCACATGATAACTTGATTCCTCCCGAGATTCCTGAGGAAGTAGCTGAACAAGAGATAGTGGAAGAGGACGAATCCTCCCCAAACATTTTCGAACATTTTTCGGATAGCATTTTTCAAGCTAATTTCGAAACAGTGCATCCTTACAATACCGGGAGAAAGACATCAAATAAGTCTTCTTCTAAAATTGTAACTAATGCACCTCCAAAATAGTCTAAATCAATTGAAACTAAACATAATTTAGCAGCCCAAAGTTTAGAGTATGATTTGATTGAGGATCTAAAAAAACTTAGGGCTAACATTTCTGTTTACGAATTATTAAAATTCCCTTTTCTTCTGCAAAAGATGCTGCAGAATATTGCAGAAAATAGCAAAAACAACAATCTGAACAACAACAAAGTTGCTAAAAATAGCCCCAAAACACCTCAAAAGGTCTCCGCCAAAACTACATCAGAGCCTTCTGATAAAAGAGACCTTGTTGTAAAAAGTGTAAAAAATGTAGATAAACTAGTTTCAGGGGTTGCAATTAAAAAACAACAAACTTCTGTTGTTAATACTCATAGAAATGTCCCTCCCTTTTTGTTGACTTTTCAAATTTTCAATAGGAATGTACATAACTGTATAGTAGATTCAAGTGCATCATCAAACGTAATGCCTTGGTCTGTCTGTCAAAAAATTAATGCCGAAGTTCAATCGTCCAGCCTGAAAATTATTCAGCTTGATCGAACTAGTGTTAAAGTAATAGGGGAATTAAAACATGTGCTTATCAGATTATCATCTAATCCTAAAGTCCATCAAGTTATTGATATTATTGTTGTAGATATCCCAGAAGTATATGGTTTGCTTTTAAGTAGAGATTGGTCTGAACAATTACATGGCTATTTTGCAACGGATTGGTCTCACTTGTGGCTGCCCGAGAATGGAAATCCTAACAGAATCAAGGTAAATCGTGAGCATTATCTTAAGTTCATGGTAACCGATTTAAATGATCCTAATGAACCATTGACTGCTTCCGCCAATTCACCTGAAATATAGGGGATGGACACTTTTTTCAGCAATTTCATGGTTGAAACCTCTACCATTACTGACCCGGAACAACAATCCGAAATTATGACATGCACGCTGTCAATAGCCTTCTCTCAATGGCCACATGCACCTGACGAAAATCAAATTTGGTCTCTTTACTTCGATGGGTCAAAATCTAATGAAGGAGTTGGTGCAGGGTGCATGCTCATTGATCTAGCAGGTAACAAAACTTTGATTGCTTTCCGGTTAGAATTTGAATGCACAAACAATACGGCTGAATACGAGGCACTCCTGCAAGGTCTCAGAAAAGAACTACATTTGAACATTCAGAATTTGACTGTCTTTGGTGATTCGGAAATTGTGGTTAGACAGGTAAAAAAATATATCCACTGTTTATCTCCACACCTAAAAAGCTATCAAACCGAGGTATGGAATTTAATGAACAAGTTTTATGTGTTTAACATAAATTTTATTCCTAGATTGAATAATTATGAGGTTGATTTGTTAGCTAACGTCGCCTATAAACTTTTTCCTGCAGAAGGTTTATCTCTGAATGTGTTTTCCGTCGAGTTGTTGTTCAGACCATCCATCCTGGACAACATCACAAATTGGAGAGTCTTCGATGATGATCAACAGATCATCAGTGTTCTGCACATGGAAGAGACTTTCCAGGGCGTAGTTATCGACGAAGGTACCCACGATGAAAACCTTCATGATTTTACAGTAATACCAAATCCAAGATCCCCGGAGTCTGCATCGGACATGGTAAACTCTATCCCAAAATATGTGGTTAGATTAGAAAAATTTTATGATCTTCACGATAAGTTCAGAAAATCAGTGAACTGTAAAATGAATAGTGCTTCCTTAACACATGAAAAAGTAAATTTGGGAACTAAAGATAATCCACAGTGCATCAATTTGGGGTTGGGATGTTCTGAGCAAGAAAATATGGCATTTATTAAGTTGTTTAAGGAATTCAAAGATGTCTTTTCCTGGACATACGATGACCTAAAGACCTTTGATCCTAACATCATACAATACATTATTCCCATGAAACCCCAGACTCAACTTTTTCAACAGAAGTTAAGAAAGATGCACCCAAAACTCAAACCAACAGTCAAGAAAGAATTAAACAAACTCCTGAATGCCAAAATAATCTTCCTAGTAAGACATACACAGTGGGTCTCTAATCGTGTCCTTGTGAGGAAGAAGAGTGGTGAAATCCGACTATGTGTTGATTTCCGAAATTTAAACCGAGCATCCGATAAAGACAACTACCCTGTCCCTCCCATGGAACAGATCCTTCAACAAGTATCTAGTTCTAAAATATTATCGTTGCTAGATGGTTTTTCAGGGTATAACCAAGTCCTTATGTCTCCCCCTGACCAGCTCAAAACCATTTTCCGTACTCCGTGGGGTACCTACGCATATAGGAAGATGCCCTTTGGGCTCATAAATGTGGGTGCCACTTTTCAAAGAGCGATGGATATCGCTTTCTGCGGATTAATCAATCAATCTGTAGTAGTTTATCTAGATCACGTCATTGTCTTCTCAAAAAATAAGGGAGATCATCTAGCCCATCTAAGATCTGTTATGTAGTGATGTCGTAAGTACGACATTTCTTTAAATCCTAAAAAATATGTCTTCACAGTAGAACAAGGTAATCTCCTCGGATTCATTGTATCAAATGAAGGGATGATTATTGACCCTGAAAGGACCCAAGTCATTTCAAAACTGCCCCCTCCCTCTTCAAAAAATTACATGCAATCTTTCTTAGGAAAGATAAACTTTGTTAGGAGATTCGTCCCCAGCTTTTCTTATGTTGTTGTCCTAACCCAAAAGAATGTTGAAAACAACCAAGTCCCAATTTCCTTTATGAGCTCAGCCTTCAAGGGAGCATAACTTAATTACCCACTCAGGCTTATGCTATTTTTAAAGCCGTAAAACACTTTCGATATTATCTGCTGAAATCCAGGACAAAAATCATTGCCCCTTACCCTGCTGTCAGAAATTTGTTAGTGCAGAAAGAACTAGGTGAAAAAAGGGCAAACTGGGTCACATCCTTACAAGAATATGGCATAGAAATTACCCCAGCATAGATTTTTAGAGGCCAAGGTTTATGTAAATTGGTTGTTGATTCAACTATAGAACAGCAAAATCAAACCGATACCCTAATTCAAGATCAGCACGATCAAAGTCAAATCTGTTGTGCACAAAACCTTACTAATCCTTGGTATGAGACATCAATTTTTATCTTATACACGGATCAGCCCCCTGTCACCTTGATCCAAAAAAGAGGAGAGCACTAAGATTAAAATCCGCTTCTTTTCAGCTAGTAAATGGTATTTTGTTTCGCCAAAATTTTGATGGAATACTTATGCGTTGTCTTGAAAAAAATGAAACAGAAAAAGTCTTATTAGAATTACACACAGGGGAAGCTGGTGGGAATTTCAGTGGAGACACCACTGCCCACAAAGTATTAAGAGTTGGTTATTACTAGCCTACCCTTTTCAAAGACGCTCATGTCTTGTGACGCAAGTGTGTAATCTGTCAAAAGGCATCTAGATGAGTGCAGAAACCAGCATTCCCACTACAACCAGTTTCAGTAGACTCCCCTTTTCAGCAGTGGGTCCTGGATATTATAGGTCCAATCAATCTAGCATCCTCGCAACAGCATAAATACATCATAACAGCCATAGATTATTTCACCAGATGGTCTGAAACTGCCCCATTAAAAGTTGTAAACACCAGCCAGGTAATATCCTTCCTGAATTCAAATATTATTACTCATTTTGGTATTCCTGAATGCCTAGTATTTGACAATGCTTCCTATTTTTCATCTCTTGAAATGAGTGATTTCACTCTAGAAAAAGGAATAAAATTAAAGTACTCTACCAGCTATTACCCCCAAGGAAATGGTTTGGTAGAATCAACTAATAAAAACCTGATCAAAATCATCAAGAGAACAGTCTCTGAAAACCATGAAAACTGGCATAGCACACTATTTAATGCAACCTGGGTTGACAGGGTAACTCCTAAAACTTTTGTTGGTAATTCCTCATTTTTTCTCGTTTATGGTAGGGAAGTGATTCTTCCACCGCATGTCCTTCTTCCATCTCTGCAGTTATCGCAGAAGGTGCAAGAAGAAGACGGTCCTCCCTTGGAGAGTCGGATTAACGCTTTGCTGAAGTTAGAGGAAGTAAGGGCTCAAGAAAAACAAAAATTGGATCAACATCAACTCATTGTCAAAAACCGGTTTGATTCCAATTCTACCTCTGACAGAAATTTTGAGGTAGGTGATCTTGTCCTTAAGTGGGACAAACCTCATGAGGGAAAAGGAGAGCATACTAAGTTTCAAAACTTGTGGTTGGGACCATTTTTAATTGCTGAGAAACTAGGTCCCAGTTCCTTTCGCCTGCAGAATTTAGAGGGACAGCCAGACACCTTCCCGGTGAATGGCCAAGCTCTCAAAAGGTACTTTACCTGATGACTCTCCCATACACCTTTTGTAAATATTTTCTGTTTTGTTTTCCTTGATGTTTGTTTTTCTTTTTTGGCTTGTTTTTTCTTTCATTTCTGCCTATTGGTCTTTCTTTTTGAAACACACATGCTTGCACCACGCGCTAGCTCAAACAAAGAAAACAAAATACTTCCCCCTCGAAAATAGCTGCTAAAAGTTGTCAGAACATCAATTGTTGTATTTCTCTGAAATTGTAGCCTTGTTAAAGATGACTTTTTGTTTGAAAAGTATTTTCTCGATTTCAATCTGCAATTGAAAGTATTCACGACCATCTATAAAAGTCTTTTTACACTGTCCCTATTCTTTAAGAGAGAAACTCAACGATGTCTCCCTGTTCTTGAAAGTCAGTTTTATTAATGAACTATTTTTAGATCTTGATGAAGGACAGCACGAAAATTTTTAAGGTCTGTGACATATCAAGATGTGTTAAAAACTGGAATTTTCAGCGTCACCCTGCTCTATTGAATATCTTTAAAACTATAATATGAATAAACTCTCAAAGAGCTGTGGGAAGTGTTTGTAAACCCGCCGAGACACTGAACAGGACTGTTGGCAGCGGGTAAATGCATGCATGACACCAAGATAACTTCACCGGGGTACTGAACAGGCCCGCTGGCAGCGAAGCAATGTCACGTAAAAGAAAATTCTCAGATATGAATTTCATTTTGGCCTTAAGCGTCCTTCATTCTGATCTGAAATTTCTTGACAAGATACAGACGTCAGAGTGGGTTAATTGACATCCCTGTTGAGGCTATGGACGCCTACTGGCAGCAGCAGCCCTGTCAACAGTATTGAAGATTTTAAATTAACATCGTGGCATTCTTTTGCCAAGTTTGTCACCAGTTTTCGTTTCTTTAAAAATAAAAGTTATCTGAAACTGGATTGCGTCATGATTATTTGAGTTGTTCTAATGACTTTTCAGTTGTTCTTCGATTTGAATTTTTTCAGGTTTTTCTAACCTAAACTCGTTCATGTAACAAAGATAACTACTTCTCCCAGCATGTCGCCATTGTTGGCAGCAATAATATAACTGTTATTTTTTAAATAATCTACATAGCTGCCTACACAGGGTCAAGAAATTCCATTACTCTTCATGAATAGTTTCTGAAATGACAGTTGTAAATCGTCGCTTTTTACCTATCATCTATTCATGCTTCGTTTTCATGACTGAAAGCATGAAAACTTACAACTGCAATTACCATTTTTAATTTTCATTGAATGCAAATTGTTTAATTTGTTATGGAGTTTTGATTCCTTGCCATGAAGATATTACCCTCTTTGTTTTTTATCCTTTCAATTCTAAGCATGCCTAAGAGATTGATAGTTTTAATGAACAAAAGACCCCCACCATTTGATTTTTTGTATGGTTTTGGTTTGATCTTTGATTACATTTCTTTCACAAAACTCTTGATTTTTCTATTTTTGATTTCCCCAAACTTTGTAATCAAACCCATGATACATGCACTCATTTTTCATTTCAATGATTCGATCCTAGCTCGTACTGAATGCAAGGTGGCATACGATTTGCAGGCTGCCATTATCTCCAAGGATGGCCTCAGGTTTCGCAAACCTCTTCACATGCGTTTTGGTTAAACGAATATTCCATCGTATTAGTCTTTACATCGTTCATTGTTGGGCGAGGTTATGGCTCTGTTTCGTTTTTACAAACCCTACATGTATGTTGTGTTTGTTTGATTACCCTCCCATCCAGTATGGCTCCTGTCATAAGGATTGAACCAAACGGTATCCAAACTCTGCTCTCATACGATGATGCTAGGGAGGATTTGGAAAGAAATGGCTGGCATGTTTTCATCAAGAAGTTTCAGGGTTTTAATCGTCAGGTTGCCCAAGAATTTGCCTTATCCTTTGATGGTTGTAGGGCGAAAGTTGGTGATGTGAAATTGGAGGTTACCAAGGATTTCCTGAGTCAAGCCACAGGATTTCCAGCGAGTGGTCAGGAATGGTTTAAAAATGCGAAAGTGGAGGAAGTCCCTTGGACCCTGCTATTTGCATCTCGGAAAATAACAAGTTGTGATAGAGGTATGCCAATGTCGTTCTTAAAATCTTGATGGCATGATTTACTCGCTGTGGTAAAGCAATTTGTTACCTGTGAGGGGAATTTCAGGCTTGTATTTTTATACCATTTACGCATGCTTATGAGTTTTATGGGTTTCCCTTTGAATATGCCGTATTACTTACTCAGGAGTCTTTATAAAATGGGGAAAAGATATAAGAAATAGAGGTCAGACTCTAGCCTGTTTCATCACGGCCTAGTTAAAATCCTACTCATATATCAATTAGAGTCACAGGATGACTGTTGGGATTCGTTTATAACCCGAAATGGTTATGGTAACCCTGAATTGGGAGAAGTAGATAAACTCATTGTTGAGGAAACCCGCGTCCACCTGATGACACCTCTTTCACCTCCGTAGCCTTGTGTCTCTTCCCCTAACAACAAACCCTTGATCGATCCCAAGGTCATTCAACAGGCTAGTCAACAAATTACACATCCAAAGGACTGTGTTAAAATTGTGAAGAAACCTACAGGAAAGAGGTTTAAGAGTAGTGTTGATATCAATTTTAAAAACAAAAGGGTTGGCAGGCTAATTTCACAAAGTCTTCATAATAAGACGAATTCTCATTCCAACGCGATCAGCATGATCGAGGTTAACGAAATCTCATATTTAGAAATTGACAAATTCCTTGCAGAATAAAACCCTTTGTCATAAGGGCCACACCCTGACCAACCCTATAACTTTGTCGATAATTTGCTACCTTGTTTGAAAGACAATCCAGATTTTCCTGGTGTCAAGCTTTGCAATGAACCTACTATTCGTTTGGAGGGCGCCCCGGTCCACAATCTTGTTTGTTATAATGCAAACGCCACATAGTTACAGTGTGAGGTCTATTTATCATGGATTGAAAGATATTATACGGATATCCCAGTTCTGCAATCACGGGTTAAGGTTTTAAAAGAGCAGGTCGATGTTTTAACAAACGAAAACCACAGGCTTGAATCTGTCCTCCACGGGAAAGAAAAACGTATTAAAACCACAGGTCATGTGATATTTAAAAACGTCGAGGCTACTACAGCCATTGTAAACTCCAAGGTTTCATGATACGATTTGATTGCTTGTTTACAGGTATGATCTCTTAGATTAATAGCATGTTTGATTTCGTTCTTAAGTTAGATTATTTGGTTTGTTGGATAAGCTATTTTTCATTATTAAATTTGTTTGTTTTATTTATTAAATAAAATGAGATTTCTTTTACTATTATAACTAGCTACAGAATCGCAAGATTCTATAGCCAGTTATATCAATTCGAATTGTATAAATTAATGACAGAAAAGGTGTCTGGAATCTTTCTATTTTCTTTCTCTTCCAGGATATTCAAGGATCCATGATGTCAAAAATGATGTGAAGCACTCTTGAGACCTTCCAGTCACATCTATGATGTATTTTGAATGGACAGAAATGAACTATTGTTAGTTTTTCTTAGGATTTAGTGAAATCAGGGTGGTTGCATCCCCCTTTATTTTTGAAACAAATTTGATCTCAGGAACAGAAACAGTTATCTTTCCTGAGGTCTTTATAAACCTATAATTTTGTAAATAGTGGATCATCTCGGCCTGGGGCAAGACTATGGACATTTACTCACAGACTTGAATGGAACAGAATGCACGTTACAGCTTTAGCTTTTCTGTATGATGTTTTAGTTCAAGTTATGTTTATTTCGATTTGATAATAGATGGTGATTGTTTTTGTCGTCATGATTTATTGCAAATTGATATGATTCATTTTTATATGATGTCCATATCTTATGTTTTAGATATAATACACAGTGATCATCTATCCAATTTAAATTAGGATATTTATCTCTAATTTTTTGTTGAATGTTTAAATACAAGTTCTTATAGCGAGGCTTATCTCACTGTAGTTATTTGTAAATCATAAGATCACTGTGACTGTGTCCATTGTATGTTCTATTGTCAAGACTCAATCTCCAGCATTATTGTTTTGCATTTATTCGGAGCAATCTTAAGATCCGTTTCAGGTTTACTTCTCGGATAAAGGTGGTTGGATATTCTCTATTGTGCAGACGCCGGATGCATCAATAGGTTAGTCTGTTATTTTATTTCGTTTGTTTTCTTGTTATAGAAGTTTTTACATATAGAATGATTTCCACTATCTATATCTTTTGTTTAATTAAGTAGTTTAATATTTGATTCTATGAATGTATACATACAAGAAAACAAAATAAAAAATAAATAGTATTTTTCGCTTACTTTATTAATGTGGTTAAAAGAACCAATTTACATTCGATTTTTATGAGTTTAGATTAAAACTTGTGATTTGTATATATTGTATATATGATAAATAGAACTTTTATACAAATATTGTTTAAATAAATTGTATATATATATATATCTAGACGTACATATATATTTCAGTAACTATTATTTAGTAAGTTATTATATTTCTTTTAGTTGTTTTTTCGCTTCCCTTAGGACTTTAGATTGGCCAACGGAGCCATTAAACCCGTCAGGGTGGGTCAATCCAAACAGCTTGGGTTAATTAGACAACCCCGGACTGGACTCACTCTTCCAGTTGACGAGCGGTCAATTTCGTCCGTCAACACAATTGTACTATAATTCAAAGTGAATAAAAAATAAATTATTTAAATAATAAAGTTAATGGAGAAATTACTAAGTTGACAAATGGTTAGAAGTGGATTATCCCTAAAATAAGGAAAGTGGTTTAAGATGGTTAGAAGGTAACCCCTTGAGGTAAAGTGAAGTGATTAGTGTAATATAAGTCAAAGTGGATACAAAATAAATTATTTAAATAATAAATTTAATGGATAAATTACTAATTGGACAAGTGGTTAGAAGTTGGTTAACCCTAAAATAAGGAAAGTGGGTTAAGATGGTTAAAAGGTAACCCCT